>UFQX01000296.1:426172-497832 GCA_900497675.1 Arapaima gigas | reverse complement strand
TCCTCACTTTATAGCATTTTTCCCACAGGTGCCTAAGACTTTTGCACAGTACTGTATATAATTGATTATATTTTTTCAATTCTTGCACTTTATTAGATTTTTGAGCTGCATTAGGTCACAGTAACATACAGGCAGAGAGAACACACTGATTTATGTCCACTTACATAGAAAATGGGGTTAGTAAGGGCCTGATGGTCAGTGGGTTGACCGAGTGGCACAGTGAGTAGTGCTGCCACCTCACAGGGCTTCAGAGATGGGCTGTAGACCGTCTCAACCCAGACCAAGACAACCAGTACAGGACAATGGCTCGATAAATGGTATATAAATGAAATTCTACAATCTTTACATTTTTATACTGTCATTTAAATGCACATTTGTCATGGCTATTTTGTATTTCCCAGCTAACTTGATTCATTATTAAACCATTATACCTGTTATATGCAGTTATTACAAATATTATTATACACATACATATAATACAATTCTATTCTGCGTAAGCAGAAGTTCTCCCTTTTGCCAAAACCTTTATCAGAAGAGCTGGCAGAAGAATAAGATCTACAGATGAGCATTTATTACATGACGTAATCATGCAGATAGGCAGGTCTGACCTGAGCATCAGAGAGATGTGTAGTTGAGTCTCGAGCTCAACTTGCACTTGTAGAGTGGGGGAAGTGGGTCTAAAAACGGTGAGTGTGGTTCCTGAATGTCTTTGCCAGTGCATGTGAGGATCACAGTGGTGTGAACAAGGTTGTAGGTGTCACGTTGTAATANTGTCTTTGCCAGTGCATGTGAGGATCACAGTGGTGTGAACAAGGTTGTAGGTGTCACGTTGTAATAAGGGCGCAGACGCGTGCAGGCGTAAAGTGAAGAACTCCGTTTAATGTTAGAGGTTGTTCCAAAGTCGTAGTCACAAGACAAGCGTGGGTCAAAACCAGGAATCAGTCCAAAACAAGTGACGAGACAAACAAGAGTAAAGCACAAACGAAATCCAGGAAACAAAGCAAGTCGTAAACCAGAGAAGCTAACAGGAGAAACACTTAGTACGCACGAATAGGACATGGCAATACTTTGCACCAACTTGTGGAACCAGCACAGGTATATATAGGGGTGAGAAGATGATAGACAGGTGAGATGAACCAATAGACAGAGGAGGCAGGACAGGTATCAGGAGACCGGACCAGGGGGCGTGACAGTAGGAATGCTACTGCAGCCTAAAGCCAGCCCAGATTGTGTCCCTGCTGCCACCAGACCATTAGACACTGTAACTACTATGAAAAGGTTAGTCTTGTGCACTGGTGAGCACACGGTGAATGTTTACATGGAACTTTTATTCGGTCCAAAAAATAAAAAGATTTTGTAATTGCACAACAGTATTTTACTGTTAAACAGCCAAAACAATAAATAGAGTACTAAGCTAATGGGGGGAAAAAAAGATTTTCCCCGTCTGATCTGCATTGTTCATTAAAAAATCATCACCCGTAGTTGCCGATCTCCTTTCGCACACCTTCATACACCATTCCTTCAACCTAATAACACGTGTGTATCTTCAGGTCCTAGCTTAAAATCTCTGTGAGGCCTAGTTACAGACTTTGACTAGACCTTTCAAAAAGTCAAAATTTGTTGTTCTTCTACTACTCTGTTGTAGACTTGATCGTCTGTCAGAGTGAACAAACGTCTTAACAATTCCCTGTAGAGTCCCCTGATGTGTGGTAGAATTCATGGCAACTCTTACAACAACACCACTGCCGCCATCATTACACAGTTGCCAGTGTAAGTTTTTACTTTGCATGTAGTGCTTTGTTTTTGTCAGATTTAATGGAGCTCTGCTGGCCAAAAGGATACACTTCAGACAGGTCTGTACATAAAAAAGCTGTTCCAGAACTCTTGATGATCTTCCAGGTCCATTTTGACAAACCTGAGTTAAAAATATTGATATACCTGCCGTGATTTCCGCGTTACCACTTTGCTATGCATGCTAGTGTTTTTGATAGCAGAGTTATAAATATTGATCTTACCTAAGGTGAGCGAGGACTGCAGATCCTTGCATGCTGTTCTTGAGTTCTTGGTGACTTCCTACACAGTTTTACATCTGAAACTTTGAGAAATTTGGCAGAACAGCCACTCCTTGGAAAATTTACTGTTGTTCCAAGTCTCCATCTGGACAATATAGCTCTCTGGTTCAGTGGAACCCCAGGAGCTTAGAAATGTGTTTGTAACCAATTCCAAACTGATAGACATCAGTAAATTTCATTCAGAGGCCTTCAGGAATTTCTTTTGATCACGGTTCCACGTGCCTGTAGAATATGCAAGCAGACAACTTCACTCTTACACGAACCAACTTTATTTGGATGGAGATATTTTGGGCATGACTAGCAAAAATCAAAGCAGATTGTTTGCCAAAGTATCTAAATACTGTTTGTTGCTATTTGACAGCTTGCTACAGCACTTTTGAAACTGCAAATTTCTCAGTGGTGATGAACAAAATACCTAGTCATTAATTTCACACCAGTTACTCATTTCACAAGGTTGACTTCAGTAGGAGCGCAGTAACTTTTTCACACTTTAATACAAGACGCTTGATTGCCTTGTGCATTTTGCTACAACCATGAGAAAATCTGACAGAATTTATTTTTTAAAAAAAATTGCAAATAGGCAGAAAATGAAAGGGAAAATACTTTTTTTGCTGTGTCAATTATAGTGTGTCACACCGGTTGAAGTGGAGTGTTTCTTAGATCTTCAGCAGTAAACTTCAGAAAAGTTCAAGACGGAAAACATTGCACATTTCATTTGCCAGTTTAACTGATATTTTTAGACCTGTTAAGTTGTGCAAAGATCAACGCGTTTCAGAAGCAAACAAAATGCTTCAAGGGGTATAAGAACTGTTTTGATATCCGGCAACAAGGCGAAGTGTGTGTGAAACCTGAAAAACTTTTGTTTTGTCACAACCCTCCCGGAGACCAATTAGCCAACCTGAGAGGTGCTGCACACCATCGGGGGGGGACTGTGTCGGATGTTCTCCTGCTTGTGGTGGAACGGAATGGTTCTCGTTCTCTCCAGTCGATGGATGATGCACACCCCTCCCTATCATGAGATCCAGGCAGTGAAGTGTAAGCAAAAGTTAAGTATATGAGCCTGTAGCCAACAGGACACAGGTTCAGAACTCTAAATTCTGGCGTGGGTTTGCTGCTCGACCAAAGAGAAATGTTTTACAAACTTATTATTTTGGCAAATGCACAGCAGGGTCAATCGTACCCTGTGCAAGGTGGCCTGAGTACGTTGCTGCAAAGCAACTAAGAAATGTTACGTAAAGTGTTGTGTTCCGTACACGAGTGAAGGCACAGACAGTGTGAGTAGGAAGCACTTTATACTCAGTGTCAAATATGTCTGGCGAGACTCTTCTGATAAGTCTTCCAGCACCAGCATTCATTAAGTCTCCCTTGTAAGCTGTCAGGCACTTTTTGTATCTGGTGCACAGATACATTGCAGAGTCTGTCTCCATCTGACAGCCGCTACAACACTTTTGATATTTGTGCGCGTCTTATGAAACTCGGAAGAAGGTGTGGAGCGTTAAAAAATGCCTGAGATTGCAAAACAGGATCTGCAATATTTTTTATGCTAAATTAACCGCTGATTGGATTAAGCTTTTGCAAAGTGTTTTATTTGTTCGGAAGCCCATGTCAGGTTCGAGCCCTCTGGCAATGTTTCCACCCAAAATGGAACTGCACCAACAATTTCCTACAGCTGCTATCGCAGCCCACTTCTAAATACACATCCATATTTGAATGGCTTGTGCTGATGGATGGAGCCACCTATACCAGCACTGTTTGTGCAGTGATTCCTTCCACGTTCCCAAAATAAACTCATACAGCAGTCTGCCATGATATTGTAAAGGGGGTCAGGGATGTATTGACTAGAATTCTGTACATTGTCCTTATTTTGAACCCAAGGCTGTCTGTTCCACTCACAGAACAAGCAACCCCATCATCACTCAGATCAACGATAGCCAGGGAGCATCTGTTGGGGGTGGAGGGAGCATGCAAGCCTGCCTCACTCCTGGAGAGCAGAACACAGCAACTGTCCAATGGTATTTATCACTGCCTCCTTCACAATGGCACTGTGACTGAGTGATTTCCAGATGGTAGCGCAGAAAAGTCAATGAAGAATTAACTACATGAGAAATTAAAATGTTTTGCCGGACAGCTTTGTACACTCGCAGAAGAAAGCAAGACAGGGATGACTTCTTCAACCTTAAGGTGAGGCACACTGTACTGTTGAGAAAGCAGGATGGCAACCCACAGATTCAGAACCAGGTCCCATTCCCAGGAGCTGTGTACTTCCAAGGGTCCTGCTAACTCACCAGCTGTCACTGCCCAAAAGGCGACTCATGCTCTGCTTCACATGCAAAACTTTGAATTACATCAAAGGTAGACCTTGTGCTTCACACTTTTCATCAGTCAGACAAGTGCTACTGAATTCAATGGTGGCAAAAGTTTCCCAGACACATACAGAACCCTAAGTGACTCTTTAAAGTGCTCTGGTTCTCCAGGAAAACACACACACACACACACACACACACACACACTCAAATCTCTCTCTCAGTTGCAGGTTTTTACGCTTCTCTGACAGCTCATGCACATGGAGAAGATGGCCACATTCTCCAGAGTGATCCCAGTTATGATTTACGAGCTTAATGTTACTCCAGTCAGGCACATATGTTAGTACAATCCGCTGAAGACCGTAAGGGGACAAGTTGAACAATGGTTTCCTATGCACACACTACCAGTTTGTACTGGTAACCACTGAGTGTTTTCCCCACAGAAGATGGAACACATCTGGAAGTTTATAGGGGGCTTCCAGATGCCAGATCACACCCATAGCTTTCAACAATGCAGTCCTTATCGCTCAATAAGACTCCATAAAAGCTTGCATGAAGGCGATGAGAAAGAAACATGGTAAATTACGTGCAGCAGGAAGCTGAGCTGATGTTCACGCTGAGCTGAGCTCCAGTGAAGCTAACCTTATTTTATCCTCTATTGCTGAGTGTTGCTAAATGTTTTTGGTGAACTGGTAATTTTACGTGTTCTTGCTTCCCAGTGAATTAGCAAGGAAGCTCAAGATCTTTTCGATTTTACATGGGGATAAAATGATATGATCACCCATAGAGAATTCATTCATTCTAAAACCCTTAGAAAACTAATTGGGAGGGTGATGATAAAGTAAAATGGGTGGCACAGCAGTTAAGGACAATTTGAATGGTTCAGGCTTCACTTCCAGTGACTGCTGTTGAACCCTTAAGCATCTTACACACCTTGAATTGCTCCTGCAAGACAAAAAGCTCCACGAAGAGGTCAAATACTGTATGCTGTTGTGTAGAGACACGACAGCTAAGGATTGGTTGAATAATTGTTGTGAGCCCACTATGTCGCCATCATCATTTAGCCTTTGTCTCTGTTGACAAAGGTCATTTGCATCATACTTTATTAATAAAGCAACGAGTTATTAAATCAGTGCGAGCAACTCATGACATTTTATTAAACAGTGCACTGTGCCTGTGATCTTGTTTGTTCTTCAGTATACCTATTCTCAGTAGCCACTTTTGGATACTGCTTCCATGCAGAAGTCCTTTTCCAAAATATCAGTGCGGTTGATTGTGATACAGGCTGCCTCATTCCCCAGTGCTGGTCTGATCTGACACCTCACTAAGACAAGCATGTCAATATAAATAGGCAAAAAAGTCAGTTTTGAAGCAGTAACAATTGTGCTTGCAATGAGATTTGAAAACTGAAATTCACAGAAATTATTGTCAAATCTCTCAATACTAAAAGGAAGACTTCACTTTGACCTGCATCCCGTGGGCTGGAAGTATCCCGCAAAGCTCGAACGTGAAAGCTTTCACTTTTCCCATTTGGCTCCATGACCCCACAAGACCCACAGGGATGAGTAATCAGATACAGTCTCTCCATTCTGAAGCACAGTGGGTGTCCACTGTACAGAGAGTTCTCTTCAAGCATGTGTGCAAGGCCTCAGAAATGACCTCAAAAATGGAACTGGTCAAGCAGGGTCTTCACACCGACGAGTGATCCTTGAAAAGGGTTGTATGAGGGTCTGGGTGTTTGTACAATCATTCCTCTTAGATAGTAAACACCTGATAAAATCTGCAACATTTAAATTTTTTTAAAAATACATGTCGAAATAACTGCTTCATATACAGTACTGTGCAAAAGTCTTAGGCACCTGTGGGAAAAATGCTATAAAGTGAGGATGGTTCCAAAAATAATGCCATGAATACTTATTAATCAATAAACCTTCTAAAAAGTGCAGTAGACAAAAAAAACTCAGTCAGATCAATATTTGGTGGGACCACCCTTTGCCTTTAAAACACCATCAATTCTCTTATGCAAACTTGCATGCAGTTTAAGGTAGAGGTCGGTAGGTTCTTCCAAACATTTTGAGGAACCGCCCACAGTTCTTCTGCAGACTTTGACTGTCACTGCATGTCCTCCCAGACTGACTTGATCATGTTGAGATCAGGGCTCTGTGGGGACCATAGCATCTGTTGCAGGATTCCTTCTTTTTGCTCAAGATAGTTGTGTATGACTGAGATTGGGTGTTTGAGGTCATTCTCAGGCTGCAGAATGAATTTGGGACCAACCAGAAACCTCCCTGATGGTAGATCTACCTGTACTTCTCAACAGACACTGAAGCTGTATGCCTAACACTTTTGCACAGTACTGTACATCTTTGCCACCTCTTGCTTTATTGTGACTTATTCTGCAGCTTGACAGGTTTTAAATGATTAGACATAGAGCTCAATATTACTACTTACTGATAAACAGCACAATCTATCAGTTAACTATCAGAAGCCAGCAAATGCAGGCTGTCTTAGCTGTACCTTAAAACACTTTTTGTTTTGAACACTATTCCCAGCATTTAGTGTTGTCGACACAAAGCTACTGTGCAAATGAAAAAGACAGAGCACAGCCCTGATTTATTCAAACTATGGTTCTGCTCTTTTAACACTTCTGCAGGAGCATCAGAGTTTGCTTTGATTTCCGGGTGTTTTATAACACTGTGCCACGATAATATGTTGTGAAATGCGTGTAGTTGCCACATTGTCCAAATTATAGTGAGCTGTACTGAGGTCTTTTGTATCTGCACATTAAAAGTACAGAACAGAACTGGATGTTATTTATGCGCTCAGCCCAATTTCACAATGAACACGATCCCACCCTGTGATGGATTTAATATTCTGGCAGATCTGCTTCATCAGCAAAGGCCACAGTATGTACTGAAGTATTGTGAGGAAGGTCTGGAAGGCGATCCCAGCTTGGGCGAAAGAAGGTAATAAATCCTCATTGAAGGGCACTGGCAGAAATACCCAATGAATAAAATATTTTTCACAGAGGTTTGTCTAGGCTGCAAGTTAGAACAAGAGTGCAGGATCACTAGGGCAAAATGTTTAACTTGGACTGTGCTGACCTAATATCCAGCTGGGTAACAGCAATAATGGACTCCAGTAAGCTCAGTAACATGGTAAAATTCCATAATATATGCTGCATTTTTCATACAACAGAGGCACTAGCTAAACAAACAAACAAGCAAACAAATAAATGACTGGCTGTGACCAGAAGAGTTGGAAACGACAGTACAATTCCGAATTTGTTCTATCCTGGAAAATACATACCAATGAACTAATCGTTCTTACCCCTGACCATGTGTTTATCTTCAGTGTCTTTCAGTTTAACCAATCTACAGGTTTAATTTTAATGCATAATAATATCTCGGAATGTGATAGTTGTTTATTAACTGTGTGCTAGACATGGGTGAGTGTTCAAAAGTTTTCACTCACTCACTCACTCATTCAACTTCATCGGACACTTATTCCCGTCGGGGCCGTGGCGTCTCGAATCCTCTGGGTTAGGAGGGGCACACCCCGAACAGGACACCAGCAACACAACTACTGTTTTGCCTGACATTTATTACATACTCTATCAGAAGTTGCCGGAAAAATGTACGTAACTCAATAAAGTAATTTTAAATGATGATATCTGTTACAGTTGAAACATGAAACATGATATCAAGCCCTGAATAACTATAGCAACATTTTTTCATCTAATAGCCAAAAAGAATTCAACTGGGAAAACAAAATATTTTAATATAATATAAAATATTTCATCAAGGCTGACATTTATTAGATATACCCAAGAACTGTGTCCCAGACAAAATGATAAATGTATAATAGTGCACTACAGATGGCTAAAAAATTGATATTTTATTTATGGGACATAGGAAATGCTATTTACTTTACAATGACTAGTCACACGATAGCATTAGTCTGGCTTTTCTGTTATACAGTGTAATTTTCATAACTGCTCTTATTCAAAGCCACAGGAACAACTTCAGTCCATTCAGTCTAAACAAAACATGCCATTTTCAGCAATAAAACACTGGTCAAAGCATCTCAAAGCAAAGTAGACTTGCTTTTGTGCTTTTATAATGGGTGCAGACTGCGGGACAAAATACTCCTTACCTTTTTGCCAAACAAACAAACTGCGGTCCATTGATTTATGTTACAGGCTTTTCTGCAGAGAGGTGACGAGGAATTTCAGTTTAAAACAGAGGTGAATAAACTGTGCACCTGGATGAGTGCACCAGGTACCAGAACCTAACCCCAAAATGAAGATTAAGCATGTAAAAGGTTTACAAAATATTAACCTCAATAAAGGCGGCAGGGCTGAGGCACCAAGTCTAGACCCATCTTCTTGTGCTCAAATAGCCTTTTTTGGTAATTAAACTAAAATAAAAGTTAATTAACAAGATGTTCATTAACTGAAATGTTCTTTGTCGCCGCTCACAGCTAATTACTTTACAGCATTAATGTTCTTATGCAGTGCGAGACACTACATGCTCTCTCGGTCTCCTGCCCTACTCACAGTATTAACAATTTATTTGTTTCCTCTCCAACAGCATCTGGCCGATGCTCTGCAGAGATCTCCTGCCTGCTAACCCAAATAACATTTTTTTTTCTCCCTTTTTGCCCCAAGCTTTCTCACGCCGATGAAACCATAATTTGCTCTCCACGTGAAAAGGAGTTATGTCGTACCCTTTCCTTAAATATTACATTTTGATGTAGGCACACAAAAGGCTGCTGAAATTTCCCACAAACCCAGAGAAGCCACCTGAACTCCGATTAAGCCAACATGGGAGCCGCTCGCATCCATCTGCTCAGATCATTAGTCAGAGCTCCATTGGAGACTCTTTATCTTAACATCAGTCTGCAAAGTGAAAGGAAAAGGGTTTAGAATTCAGATTCTTTTGAGCAGATTTGAATGAACTTAAGAGCTCTTCCCACAATCATGTGATGCCATCTACATATGACTTAACAAGTTTATACTCATTTCCAGTTTTTACTCACTTCAAACACACACACACACACACACACACACACACGCACAGAGTATATGGCAGCACAGTGGCTCAGTCTGTGTGGAATTTACATGCCCTCCTTGTGTCTGCATAGGTTTCCTCTGAGTGCTCTGGTTTCCTCCCAACTCCAAAGACATGCGTTTTATGTTATTTGGTTTTTCTGAATTGCCTATAGTGTGTGCATATTTGTGTGTGTGTGTGTCAGTGATGCTTGTGTGTGGGGTCAAATTTACAGAAATAGTCTAATCCTGATTTTGCTTTCCTGGAAGTGCAAATCACTCCGTTTTTAAAAATCATTAACAGAAAATGTTCTATATAATAACATTCTCTGGGAATGTGATCCATTAAGCAGCCGCAGTAAATATGGTCATTAACAGCTAAGCTATAACAGGCATTGTTACAAAGGAGAAAAACTATCAGTGTAGCGGTTTGCATAACCTGAAACATGGAAGAATAACACACAAGTTAGCTACTAGTTAATCATTTATTTATAAAGACTATTTAGGGTCGTACTGGTTCTGCTAATGCAAGCACTTGCCAGTAAATGTGTGCGCATGACAATCTTTATGGATCATAACACATTCATTCTAATTCCAAATGTGAAGCTGCTTGTCTCATTTAAATTTAAACCCTAAATTATAAATCAAAATTATGGATCCTTGCATTCATAACCTGACACATGTACCTCTACTTCAGCTTTATTGCCCGCTGTTCCTCTCACAAAAGCCTTGTTCAGTTATAAAATGTCACTAATAACAATACGAAATGACGCAGGGGAACTACAGCCGTTCCGCATTAGAACTTTGCAGCAGCTTCTGTAGGTTCTTGATGTGACACTGTTTTCTTTTTCAAATATATTTTCAGTCCAAAATAACCTGAGACAATTTCATTGATTTTTTTAACATAAAAAAACTTTTGCAAAATAACTGGTAGAACGAGTTTATTTTCTCCATAACTTTGTTTGCTAGTCTTTCCCGATTTGGAATCTGAGATGGTTTCAGTATGTGTGTTGGCCTCAGGGTTCTTTTGCCAGTTTCAGTGATCAGTAGCTGTGGCTGAGCTTTGTTTACTTTTCGAATAAAATGCTGGATTCAAACCTTGTTTGCTTTTCTACTTTATTTTTTATTTGACTATGAAACACAATCAGTTTATGTGTTTTCAATTTACATTTATGAAAGTTAAACAGTGTTACTTGACCAAACTTGACCATGCCTTACAGTCAAATAGAAAGTGTAGAAGCTTGAGGTGACCTGGCAGAAGATCGGCTTAATGGTTTTGCAGTCAAAACAAATTGTTTGAAGTTTCATTTGAATTCAACTGTGAAAACAGTTTTTGCATTGCGATAAAATTTCCTTTCTCAGGTAATTTTGGGAGGCGGAAGTAGGAGGCAGAGGTGCAACTGCAGGGCAGGGGAGACATGAGTTAGGTGAGCGCTCACCTGAACGACAACTTCTCACAGGATAGGTTCTATATAAACATTTATTCATTAATGAATGCCTATTTTTTTCCTCAGTGACATCCAAGGCTCATAATTCAACTCTCTTACCAGTTTTTACAGCCAGGTTTTAACTGAAGCAATTTAGCACTTTGATCCTCGTGGGGAAAAATAAAAGCCTGTCATCTCAGTAACCCATGTGCCTCACTTTAAGCTCTTTTTTTCTTTCTGCTTGTCAAGTTCCTGATCTGTTTCCTTTGTCGCCCGTGTTGTGACTTGTAGTGACAGTCGAAGAAATGAGTGCACCTAGGCCCGTGACTAATGGCCATCAAAAACCATCATTTTGCACCTTGGCTTTGTGATACCTGTCTAAACTTTATGGCATGTGAACATTCCATTTGTACACATCTCCACAGAACAAATGACATGTATGGATGGATTAGATGTCCACCTCCTTAAACTCCTTACTATTAATATAAATGTTTTACATTCAAGTTGCATTATATCAGTATAAGCCTGCTATCAATTTATCCACCTAGGTGTCTGTCTTACCTGTGTGATAGACTAGACTGACCCAAGACACAGCTGTTCTTACAATATCACAACATTGTCTGCAACATCGCACGTTTGCTCAAGTTGCCGCGGTTAATGGTTACCATTGTTGAATCTTTGGGTAAAAATTCAATCGGTGCTTCTTTAATGATGTCTATTCTAAATTTTATTTTGTAGTATTTACCTTTGCTTTTTCCATCGTACATTCAGTTTGTTCCTGCTTTTGTCAAAAATTTCTGCTTACTTCCGTTTGTCCACGCGACCGAACAGAGGCAGTGCTTGTGAATTGGAGGAACTGTCCTCCCCTGATTTCGAAAGGTGCAATTGTCACAAAAGGTCGATACATGTCGGTTTTTGGGAATTTACTGTTTCATAATGCATGATGTCAGCCCATTATGCTCTATGTTTGAAATGAATGTTTACCCGTGTTCTGTTTAGGTGTGGCCACGATACTTTTTAAATTGTTTTGATCTGCAAAGGGTGGGTCTTGCGATATACCAGGTGCCCCTGAGTACAGCAGAAGAAGATTCAGACTAGGCAGACTGTGAAATCCTTCAAGCTGTACAGCGCGCGTATGTTGTGTTTTGTGTTATTTATCTGACTGTATGAAGCTGTAAATATTGATGATAGTTCAGCACTCTTCACTGGAGGGAAAACCTTGCACCTGTGCTTCATTTCTACTTCTGCAGCTTTGCCTTCCAAGAAGCTGGCGGCCCAGTGGTCTTTCCCTGGCAACTCCACCTTCCGCTAAGGTCGGCGTGAGCGTCTGCAATGTTTATTATTATCATGCGTCTGTTTTCCACCATGGTTTCTGGTTTCTTTCACCATAAGGGGAACAGCTGCGAAGTTTAACTGATGAAAACTATTCTGCTCGAAACAGCCACTTGTAACACTTGTCATCCAGTCTGGCGGCGTCTAATGGGGAGAGATGAGGGTGACGGGGAATATCGGTGGAGCCGCAGTAAGGAGTTTAAAATGAGCCTCGCTGTCAAATTTCCAATGATCAAAGGCAGAACAAAACCACAAACCCAGCATCCAGAGCTGTCCAAGAGGGAAAAAACTCGGATGTGTTTATTTTACAAACGTAAAACCTTAATTGTGGGAGGCTTAACCAAGCGGGGTTTAAAAGAGGAATAAATAGTCCCCACGGGCTCGTAAAGTCGGAAAGAAACAAGCGCATCTAGGTTTACGAGCGAGAGAATGCCGTCATGTAGATATAGGAAAATGTAAAAAAAGAACATATTAAAACAGAACGGTGCTGAGATCGGTTTCACCAGAAACGGACAGGAGAGCAGCAGTAACTTTCGAAGAGCTGCGAGCGCACGGTGGCACCGAGCCTCGCACCCTGGGGCGAAAAGGGGATTCGAACCCACACCGAGCACGAGCCTGCCCCTCAGTGCGTTGAGGGTGCAGGAATACCGACACATGCTTATTCGTTTACTGTGCTCCTAGCATGTTCCCTACCCACGGCCACGCACGCCCTTGTGTGCGGGTGTGTACGAGCACGGATTTACTCCATCACGCAAACAGCCCCACGCACCGCAAGTTCCCTGAAAAGCGCGAAGTGAAATTCGTCTCTCTTTTCATTCGTAAGGGCGGGCGGTGTGGAAAATGTGAGTGCGGCGCACAGTGCACAGTAGCCCCCCCAACCGGTCGGAGCAGACAAAAGATCCGATCCAGCGCGCGGCGCTCCAGTCTCGGTCTTTGCTCCTCCCCTCCGGGCGGCGGGTGACAGCTGGGCTCGCGCTCCCGCTCGCGCTCGCGCTCCGGTAAGACTGTTCACCTTCAATGAGGATGACGAGCAGCCTCGGTGGTCTGACAGGGGTTCGGGACACCGCGCTCTCTGTGTGTTCTGGACCCGTCGGTTCTGCTCGGGTTGTTCGCTGTTTGTTTTCCTGTCGGCGATTTTCTCCGCTTGTTTGACCGCCTTAGAGGATTTTAAAAGAGCATCGGGCTGGATATTTCCAAGTGGATTCTCACGTTCGGAGAACAAAAGTGTGTGCATGCACGGCACAGCGGGTGTAAGAAAAATAAAAGAGAAAAAGAACTCCACGTGTTTCCCCGAGCTTTCTAAAAGTATATGTGTAGATGTTCAGAGTGAGACACTTAGAGCGCAGATCGATCTTCGCATGGATTACTGACAGGACAATGGACACTTAGTTCCCCGCCACTCCGGCCGTTCATGAGCGCAAGGTACAGTACGGACGTCTGTCTTCTCTCCTTTTCTTCTTCTTCTCAACTAACTCAGCACGCGCTCGTGAGGCTCTTTGTTTCAGTAACAAGTGCTGTATGAATAACTCACGTGACAAGAGCGACTGACTTTTCTTTGAAAGTTATCATTTCTGGGTGGAAACAAACTCCTCTTTCTTATCGTGCGAACACGCACAATACAAATGAGACGACCGTACATATGTAAACTTAAGGGTCTCACGTGTGTGCAGCTTCAGGACTGAAATAAAATTTAGATTCAGCACGAAAATGCTGCGAATACATACATATATCTTTCCCTTTCCTCCTGCAACTTACTTGTGTGTGAATGTGGGAGGTATTCTGTATGTTTTGTATTGTAGTTCATCTTGACCCCTCGGTGGTTTTTAAGTATAGCTGTTAACATGGTCTCTGATGATCATCTATTGCTGTAAAACAACAAAGTGGAGACTAGAACATGGACTGTGTAATAGAATTCTGAGCGGAACAGTTAATATCAATTTTTTCGAGTATGTGTAAGAATGACCAAGTGGTACCAGGCGAGATCGAGATGGCAGCATAAGTGGTGGCTCTTACTTACTTTGCTGGTGGCTTCACACATACCTTAGTGGAGCCCGACAAGGTGCAGTTACTGGTGTCTTAATGGTGGCCCTACTGATGGGGCCCTGGCTGGTAACAGGATAACAATAACATTAAGAAACAATTTTAAAACTGCATCCGTGATACGGACACCAGAGCCCGGCTTGTCAGAGTTTTGTGTGTGTGTGTGTGTGTGTGTGTGTGTGTGTGTGTATCTATATATAGCAAATATAGATGTATACATATAAAATTCCCAATTTTATTGATGACACTCACAGAGAACTACAACTGAAATATAGTTAACAATCCTGATGATTTATTGTGCCTGATTTTCCCAGGAGTTTTGTACACTTTCTGTGTGATATGAGACACGTACTTGGACGGTGTAATAAGCTGTATTTCACAGCATGTGAAACAGTATTTCAGTTTCCACTCATGTTTGCTGACCTATTTAATTTTTAAACACTGTAAATTTACCCAGACATGTAGACTATTAGCGCCCTGGCTAAAATGTTTTCTTGCCTTATTTTTTTCCACAAGATGTGTTGCCTATTCCAAAATTGAGACAGGTTTAAATTATGTGAGTTGACTGCTTTGCTAGTGATCTAAGTAATTGAATGACAAGTAATAAACAAGAAGCACAAAATTCACACGTTAGAATCTCTGAACAGAGTGATTTAAACTGGAAATTACATCCACCAACTGGTTCACTATAAATTGTGGAAGTTAAATCAAATGCAGTTCTGGAAACGTACAAGTTTAAACCAGAGTAGTCCTGAAAAAAAATAACCGGGACCCTACACATCATAGCCATTCCCATGTTCCCACCTTCTTTAGCACTACCCACACACATACACATGGAGGGAAGGCTGGACTAGGTGTTTGAACGTGATCTCTACTTACACAGACACCGGTTATTAAAAATAGCCGAATGATGAAGAAATCCTGGGGATCGGCACCCTTCCAGCACGTCAAACCCACACAGCAAAGGCTGTCACTCAGGGAAGTGGGGGCTGGTAAGCCGGGGGTGGCATTCATGGTGGTGGCCTCCCTAAGCATCTTCTCTGGGCCCCCAAGGGCAGACCCTTCTAGTGGGGGGTGTCATGGGAAGGGAACCGAGCTCAACAATGCAGCCTCTCACCCTGAGTGTGTTTACTCTGTGTTTCTGTGTATCACACTGGAAGCGTAAATGCCAGAGCTGTATCCAGCACTGTGCGGTGGAGACACTTCCACTGGTGACACCGTATTTGAACGAGCTTCTGTGGCTGGGCCAAACTGGCTGCTATCTTCCAACACAGTTGGCTCACTTGCACGTTATGTGTGGATGGTGTGTGAAGGGATATAATTTACAGTGTTTCTCATATGAAATCAATGTACAAACTCTATAAATTGTAGTATTTTCTCTGCATGAGCTGTTTTCGTCAGCATTTTGTCCAGTGAAAATGCCACTAACCTGGTGAAATGATTCTGCTGTTTTTTACACCATGTAAAACATATTAAGAGTACTAGTTTTGAGTCTTTTTATATTTTATTAAAAAGTAATGGCTCTTTCTCTTCTGCTCAACACATTTTGCTTATTGTAAGGCAGTTTTCCTGAAAATGAAATATTAAATAAATAATTTTAAAAAATGCATATAATTTTCGAGGGTGTATCTCCCTTTGAATGCTGCCACTCAGTAACAGGCTACACTTATAAATTTGCAAGTCTAATGTCATTAATAACAAAATTAAAAATCATACACCCTTTTATCTGATCAAAAAATAACAGCAGGTTTTGTGTCAAATATCTGTTACTGTAGTATAGCACATGTGCCACGGGGTGCGGCGGGAAAAATAGATTATAAATGGTAAGCTTGTGCTATTTCATATAGGTTACGTGGGATAAAGGTTTGAATGTAAAAATGAATGTAGATATAAAGAAACGTTGCATTTAAAGGCTCGCGCGCAAAAAACTGAACTGGCTGCTTTGGCATGAAGCAGACTGTGTGCAATATGGGCACAGAACTGGTCCTGCGGTAGGACAAGGATGAGCGTTTCATAAAACAGCTTTAAAATCCAAACACTCCTGCAGTGGGGCGCCGACTTCTAAAGAGCTGCTTAAGATGCAGTTCAAATGATCAGCACGTGAAAGAAATCAATCACAGCGCCATTGATCGCTGTCTTCACAATAGTCCCACATTCTTGGTCGCAAGATGACGGCGAGCTAAAGCGCGCGCCTCGCGCGGCGCAACAATGACGACGCGCCTCGCGTCGAGCGCGCGCGACCGACCCGCGTCGGGCTGCGGCGCGTGCGACGCCGGACGGAGAGACACCTTTCCGAACGAGAGGCGCGCAGCGGTTCGGGTCCCGCAGGGAACCGAGCGCCAATTTACACCCGTATGAAAAAAGATTAATCTGATAACAAGTTCACTTAGATGTTTAAATGTGTCGTCATAACAGAAATTACTCTTCCCGCAATGTATAACTTTTAATTTGTGAATACAGTTTGGCACACCGCTTAGCTGTGCCTTCGATTGGTGTATGTTGAGCCCAGTGGAACCTCAGTTCCGAACGGGAACGCATTTCTTAAGGTGGTCATTAGTATATCATTTTAATATGCTGACAGTTTAATTCTCTAAGTGCTACGTGTGCAAAAAGCCTCTGAAAACTAACGAAGGTCTAGCTTTATACGTGTCTCTTTTTGGAAGTTAGAACTGCGCTCCAGGGAACAACCGGGATTAACTTCATACTCTGGGTTATGACCCTGAACCTACTGGTCTCAAATCCAGTGTCTTAGCTATGGCGTAACCAACCAGTCAGCTTGGGCCGATGCATTGTTT
This sequence comes from Arapaima gigas, assembly GCA_900497675.1. Taxonomy (NCBI): domain Eukaryota; kingdom Metazoa; phylum Chordata; class Actinopteri; order Osteoglossiformes; family Osteoglossidae; genus Arapaima; species Arapaima gigas. The sequence goes on along the minus strand of UFQX01000296.1, from coordinate 480,813 downwards.
AAAATACAATACAGTGCATTTGCTGTTAATCTCCCAAGGGGACAAAAGAGGGTCCGCCGCTCTAGTTTTGGGGCCACATGGATGACTGAACAGTCATTACCAGCTCCATCCATCTGCTGTTGGCAGTCATTTTACCCTGCTTCATCTCATGATTGATGTACAAGATGACAGAGGTTGGTCAAACAGAGGTTTCGGAACAGCGTTGGGTTAAAATCCATAATGTATGAAGGCATAGTTCATCCATATTTCAGAAACGGTGTCAGATTTCATGGCACGATGTACAGTGCTAGTTTAAATGCACCATACACTGCAACCATGATAAAGAATATCTGCACAAGCATAGAGACATGAAGAGTACAGCTCAAAATTTCCTCCTAATGTCCTTATTAATTTTCACGTTCATTCTTGTTGAAAATCGGTGTGGAAAAGAAAAAAGCTGGCATCATGACCTGCCATCATATCCCCCCTTCAAAATGCTGAGCATTGCATTCTGGGTAACAGGTAAGTTTTATGTAATCAGTTCTAGCAGAAAATCAATGACCAGCTATAAATGTCCAGTAATGTAAGAAGATAATCCGCCGTAGATGTCTGAAATAAAAAAAGAAACATTTATATAATTTATTGTGAATAAAGAGCCCTACTATGATGCAAATTATAAACTGTCTACCAGAACACAGCAATTAAACATCCTGCATAAGAGGAACATTTTGAGTATTTTAAATGCGTACAATTAATTAAACCGCTTTTTGTAGAGTTTAGTTGACTTACGCTTAAATATTAGGCCACTAAATCATAGCTTTAATCATCATGCAACTAACGCACACAAATATTAGAAATAAATACTTAAATTAAAAGAGCAGAAGTCCTCTGTGTAAAAGATAAAATGAAACAATATGTAATATTTCTCTGAAACTGCTCTTCCACTGAGGAAGACCTACTTAGTTCTGAAAATATGAATAGGACTTCATGGAAGTGCATTATTTTTGTCATTATCCATTAACTGCAAGAGAGTTGCATCTATCCCCACATACTTTTTTAAGAACAATTTAATTCTTAGCCATAGAGAGATATTTTCTATGTAATATATAATTTATCATATGCTTATTGGCATTTTGTATGTAGTTATGAAAATGCCGTGCAGTTATTAGACATACATTTATTATACCCACTAATGTGTTGTTCTTATTAGTAGCTGTTTTAATCATATTAGTACGGCTGTCAGACATGTATCATAGAGTAACAAAATTGTCATGGCTTCCTGTAGGCTTTGCCTTTCTGTCTTGCTGTCAAGATCTTACTCCACTCAAAGTTTTCCAAATGCCATGAATGTCTCTACTTCGCTGGCTTTGTTTTGCAAACCAAACTAATTATCTGTCACATGACAAAATAGCGCTATTGAGTTGTCAGCAACGTGTGAAACAAGTCTTAGCTGCTTCACTTTTTACAAATTTTTGCATAGACAGAGATGCTTTGTATTTCAGTGCTGGTGGGAGTTTCCCACATTTTCTCCACTTGAATTTTGCAGAATTCAGACTGTTATAGCTATCCACATTAATCAAAACTCTGGCAGAGCCCACAAACAAAGATCTGATTTTCCATCCTGTCCGTGTGGTTTACGCTGAGCAATAATGCACTAAGGTGCACCTCATTCTTGGGATGTTATTTTCAACTGTCACTGACTCCTGCCAAAGACTAATGCAAAGTGAATGACAGATTGATGCAATAGGTGATGAGGAGTACGGGGCGGATGCAGGGCTGGATCCCCAGTACGTCTCAGCGCACGCACGATTCCCACACGTTCCTCGCGGCTCGTTCATTCAGGTGTAGAACAGCGGTCTTTGTTCCCATCAGCACTGGCTTTCTGCATGACTTCCATGTATGCCCCTCCTTCGTGATACCTCGTGCTTCCTGTGTTCGTCGCTGAGCATCTGCTGCCGATAGTTAACTAAATGTCGCAAGTATCCATTGACATGATCTGCTTTTTATTTATTGATTGCTGCAATGTGGCGATCAGCTGTTAGGGCTGTTTAATTAAATATTATACTGTAAATAATTCAACAGCCTCAGGGAATCAAAGGAGACCCTTGAGATAAATTACTAAACCAAGTTCTGGAGCAGGGGAGTACTTTAAGAGCCACGTGTTGCTGAGAGCTGCAGTGGCACAGCCTCGCTATATTTAATGGCTCTTCCATTCCCTAAAATGGATTGGAAAATGTGCCGTGTTTTATGCAAATGTCCTTAGTTCCAGTTAGTTACCACACCCTCAGGCTAGCGAGCAGGAGTGGAAGCCATCAGGTACGCTGCCAAAGATGCCACATACATACATCTTCCATAGGAAGCTTGCCTCAGAGGACGCTGCATGCGTGGCGAGGCCCCCGAGTTTACCCTGCTGCTGAACTGTTTGATAAATTCGGAGTACTGGAGGCACGCTCCAAGTCGCCCGATTTAACAACCTGTAAAGGATGGAGAGCATCGATCGGCGGGTGCAACCGAGCGGGTCAGCATCACAGCAAGGGAAGCGCGATGTGGACGAGAAGCATCTGTTCCAGGGCAGCCGTGCATTAATGCATCGGCTCCTCCTCGCGCCTGAATGCCACAAGAAAAAGCGCGGCGCCCCGAGGAACCGTCACCTTTTGTGTTTCTCAGGACACAGGGGCTTCGCCGCAGCGTTCTGTGTCCTAGAGCAAACATCTTCCCTGTCTGCTCCGTGCAGGACTCATGTTAAAGAGGTTGCTGATAATATCCTGGGGTCAGAAGGGCATTCCCTCTAGTGGTGGGAAGGAAAGGCGTGTGCGTGTGGAATGGGGTTAATTTGAAACACAGACAGCAGCGGCGGAGCGGGGAGGGAAGCAGGATGGGCGTAATGACGGGAGACTTGAGCATTTCATCAACGCGCTGCCCTTGTTTTTCTGTTCAAAGCCAAAGTCTGGTCGTTTTTAATCATGTGCGGAATAGCAGTCGCAAGCTTTTGCTTTTCATATACTGAGACAATTGTGGTTATTTTTGTCACAGTCTGGCAGATATTTAACTGTGGCAAACATGAAAGCAAGATGAGTTTGACTCATCTAGGCTTTTTGTTCAAAGCCAACTTTGTGCTCCAGAAAACTTGAATGATAACCCTTAAATGAAAATTTTGTGGATAAACATAGTGTGCTGCGTGCTCCTGGGCTGCCTCCTAGTAGTTCAGTGACATTTGAATGGTGGTGTATTGAAGGGTCGTGGTTGTGTAAAGAAGAAACAGTTGAAAGCCTACAATATAAATATATAAAAAAGTTTAAGGGGGGAAATGTACCCATGAGCCGAGAGTGGGTGTCCATCTGAGTCCTTTATAGAGTTTGCACATCAAAAATCTTTGTTTTTTTTCTAAGCACCGCCCTCAGCCCTATAGATCTAAAAGCATAACGTTTGCAGGTGGAATCCTTAATATTTTATTTGACGAGTGACTCACAGCGTGCTGAGCAGACACCTGAGTAAAGCCTTCATCAGCATTAAGAAGCAGTGTGCTGTACAAGCCAGACTGTAGTGGGTTCTGATCCCAAGGGGGGGACCACAGCTTTGCCAGTGACAAAGGCACTTAAAATAAGTTAAATTAAGTACCCACCTGTGTAAATGGGGACTTTGTTAAACTGAGCTGTGTGAAGTCCTCAGGATGAGTGCCAGCTCCAAGCAAATGTTCGAAGACTTAGTGGAGCAGATGGAGACATAATGTCACAAAACAAACAGAACAGCTTCCCCGTTACCGGTTTTGCATGTGATTATGTGGCGTAAGCAAATCACAGGTCTACTTACCCCAGTAGTGTACAAAACTTGGCATCCCATTCATAAGGAAGTTGCAGATTATCTCTCAGATTTTTTTTTAACTCATGTCTTTAAACTCCACCAGCTTGTTTTTTTTTTCTGCAATAATTTGATAATATGGTATGAACACATGTAAAGTAAACCATAGTTTATTTGTAGTTTTTAATTAAACAGACTTAAGTGAAAATCTTGTGCATAAACATAGTCCATCAAGGCAAGGGAAAAAGCAAGAACATGAAGCACTGTCAGCTAATGGGTGTTAAAATTACGTTTTTGTCTAAATGAAGTTTTAATTAATATTTCTGGGTGGGCTGTTCATTTGAGCCGTCCACCCATTTTCATAAACTGTCTGTCCTTTGATGTCGTCTGGATCTGCAGCATTTAAGGGGTGAACACCTGCCCGTTGTAGAGCTCTCACAGACACACCTGTGGCACTTTCGAGTGTCTCGGAGTAAACCTATACAAACAAACGGAAACCTTTTTAGGCACCTTTACAAACATGCAAATTACAGAGCTGGGACCCAAACTGAACAGCACATGCCAGGAGCTGTAATACACCATCCCTACCTTCTAAACCACCTTTCCACCCCAATTTAAGCCATTAACCTATCGTTCATTGTTTCCTTATTTTCCATTGCTATCGGTTAAAGGGAACACTTATTACAATGCTTGTGAAGGGAAATGGAAACAGTGGTTAATACTTTATTAGTACTGATATACTTCAATCAATAATTGGCTTGGTGGACAGCTTTGGAGGGACTTGCTAATGATGAACGTTTAAATGTTACCCAAAGCATTAATTAGCACCGTATTGATTTTATGGAGAATGAAGTCCCTCTGAAGCCCGGGTGTGTATTACGGCGAGATTTTGAAATCAGATTCCTTCGTGTGCCTGTTTGTTCCTTTAGTCTTCTCTTTGCAATGGCTAAGCGGTCTGGTAAAACCAAGAGTTCATCTGAGCTGAGAAGTGGCATCGTTCCTATAGTAGTGAAAAATGCTGGGCACATGTGCTTAGCTAACAAACAACACTTGCTCTGAGAAATCTCTGCTTGTGTAGGAAGGGAGGGTAATAAACATGACAGACTGTTACTCGAAGCTGAGATCATGTGATTATGTGATGTTCAGCATAGCTGAACACTTCTGCCTGGCTTCACCTTCTGTGTTCAACCTCTCAGTTTCAGTGTTCAAATTCTGGAACTGAATTAGAACTTCAGAGCTGTGCAGGGAAGTCCCTGACATGCAAGCAACTTCAGCAGTAAAATAAAAAATCAGATTCAGCAGTAAAATGACAAAAATGTATTCTATGTACTGTCCTCACTTTATTAGGTACACTAAACAAATGGAGGGTTTGACCCTATTTTACTCCATGTTGGAGTGACACCTTCGCCCAGTTTCTGCAGATTTTTTTCTTTTGGCGCCACATTCATTCTCTAAGATCCAAACCTCATCCCAAAGGTGACGTGCTGGCTTGAGCGTTGGCGACAGTGCAGGCCACAGAGGTATAATCGAGGCCCTGTCGCGTTTGTGGAATCATGCTGAGATGTGTTTTTTGTGATGAGGCACGCTGTTCTGTTGGAACTACCAGTTTGTGAAAGACCACACTGGCCATGAAGGGATGGATGCATCTGGCCAGTATCACTGCTATATTATTACTCTGTGACGTTCAAATGATGCTCCAATGTTATTTTTTTTTTAAAAAAACAAAAAAAATCTAAAACACCATTTGTGCACCAAGAAATCATTTCCCACCCCATTGCACCACCACCAGCGTGTGCTGGCCAGGTGTACATAATAAAGTGGCCAGGGAATGTATATAATCTTTAAATTTAATATATGAAGGCCTGTTTGAAGCTGTGGATAAAGGATGGATTAGCAACAGTGACAGTGGGCGTTTTATGCACCCTGTATGCGTTACGTGACACAAGAGGTGTGGGAGTGCGTGTTGCGTGTTGGTACAACGTGCTGCGTGCTTGCGTTGGAGACAACCGTCACTTCCTGGTTTCCAAGGCTGTGCTGGAGTGCTCTGTCCCTTTCCTGGGCCCACAGAAATTGCCACCGTGTTTCTCATCTATTAATCATGGAGGCTTCTTTCTTATGCGGTTACCATAGTTTCAAGAGCCAGGGTATTTTCGGGGTTCCTGGAGAGAGGCCCAGCTGTGGGCCTGCAAGTGAGATGTCTGCTCATGGGGGACACTACCACCCTGTCCCTATTTTACACTATCCAACAGAAGGATTGGGAAAAAGCAGCAGAAAAAAAAATTAGAAAATGAGACTCATCCTGCAACACAGAAGAGGAATTTATAGAGTAGTTGACATACTAGGTGACATAAATCAAGAGTCCCAGCTCAGTTTTCTGCTGGTGCCAAAAAATGAACTTAAAGGAACAAAAAAATACAAAACACTAAAATGGCTTCTCTGTGGCTGATGACATGGCCAGTTAGACTTAGTTGGACAGAATCATGTTTCATTTGGAAACCTGCTGTTATTTAGTTGTTAGTTATCATTTTAACCTATGGGCTGAAAGGCCCAGCTTTATCTCAGCCTAAGGGATTCGGCTCACCAGCTGAAGGCTGTTCCCACTGAATCTTCCATGCCACTTGGTCCAAAAGGCATTTGCGGTAATTCGTTTGCAAGACTTAAGAAACCGGCAACTGACAACATAGCTGCATTCATCACATGTGCAACATGCAATTTCTTGACATTCATTTTAGCTTTTACCCGAATTTGAAAGGAAGGTTTTGCACTTGACCATTTTAAATATGCGCTGTGTGGGTATAACCTTCTGCTTCCAAAGGTTTCAAAAGCTTTCCTTGACGTATTGCCTCACTTAGTGTCCACTAACATTTTATCGTCATCAAACACATTCAACTGGCCCCACGACCTCTCTGCACTGAAGTTAAAATGAAGAATGAAATTGTTTTTTTCCCAAGCCTGGTGACAACAACAAAAAGAACAATTCTCTAATAAGGTTGAGCTTTTTCTTCAGCCCAACGAGTCCTTTCGTGCATAAATGTGGAGAATAAAGAACCTTTGCCGCTGTGAGGGCCTGTTGGCTGAAATCCAAGCCCTGAAGATAGTCACACTGCAGTTCACTCCTGCTGTTGGTGTGACCTGTATTTTCCTTGAGACAGTCTTACTATGGATTCACAAAGCAGACCAGCGGCAGGATGATCCGTGCATTTTGTTCACTGAATGTGATTGCATTTCTGGATGCCGGCATGTTTCCAGCATTCCCATGTGCAGCAAAAACTGAGATTTTGACACACTACTGAGTGCAGTAGCGGCGACGTTGGGCTTCCATTTAGTGAACTGTACCCACTGTGTAAATGAAGCACAGCAGGAGGGGTGTTGGAGGTGTCGCATCTGTCCTGCTGGGTTGGGGGTATGGGTAGCTTATTCATCAACGTGATTTTGCTTTCAAGATCCTCCGTATCTTTTGGTCCATGGCCCAGTGCTTTTGAAAGTCAAAAAATTGCATGGATTTAGTGAGGAAATCGCCTTGTACTTTTACGTGTCTTATTACTAGAGCTCTTCTTTTCTGCTGAGACACTGCTGAATAGTCAGGATCAGGTGTTGCTTCTTTTTTTTAAATGAAATACAAGAAACAGATTCAAAGAAGAAAGGTTTCCTCATCTGTTACCATTTAAAGGTTAATAATCGTGTGGCAAGAATATTATAGACGCTTGTGCTGCAGTAGTTATTGGGTCATAACCCAGTCGCTTTTCAAAATGAGGAACCACATGTGAAGGGGATTTTGTTTTTTTTTCCCTCTTACAGATCGCGTTAATAAAAAAGGCAACAATCATGCCACTTTGTATACATTTATTGTACGGATAATGACCGAAATTGCTGCCATGTGGCACTGCGTGCTCTACAACTCTGGCACAACCACAAGGCCCCCAGTGTTCCCCACTCAAAAGCACACTGTTGGCTTTATGCCTTGTACTGTGGTAGGAAGGTTGTGGCGAGTGGCTAAAGCTGGGTGGGGTGAGGTACGATGGGCGGTGGGTGGTGGATCAGGGGTTGCCGGATGGCAATCTGGTCATGTTTTACCAACAGGAGAGAAGCGGCAAGCTGAAAGACTCCCAAGGCTGATTCACTGCATTTGATGTTACTTGTGTGGGGTTCCACCCACAGCTACTGCCTTTGCTTAGGGGTCATACAGAAAAATACATTCTGTATGTGTGAAATGAGTGGAAATGAGTTGTAGTACTTTTGTTGGATTTCTTGTACTAGGATAGGGAGAACATTTCTAAGTGTTCAGAGACTTTCTAAGTTTAGATGGCAGGTGATATATTTTCCCAGTGACTCTAGCGCTGTTTGTCACTTATTCATGCCGAGCATTTTGATTAGGCTTGGAGAGACTGTGGCCTTTGTTGTCCTCCATTGTGTTTCTGAGTTGAGGTGGTATAGCTCCCCCTCCATTCTTGGAGAAGGTGTGCGTATCTGAATGTCTTTGCTGTTTGTACGTTCACCTGTAGCTGCCAAATATGCCGAAAGGTTCATCGGCCACGGTGTCTAATGGGTGTTTTTCTGTACGTGCGATGAAATGTGATGCACAGCTGGAAATAACATTAGGATTTGCTGCATGGTTTTTGGGTGAGGTCTCAAATGGGTAGACTATATAGCCTGGAAAGGCATTTACAGAAGGAGAGGCAACATGCAAATGCTCCTCAGAAAATATATGTAAAGAACTTGTTGTTTGAGGGCATTATTCGTATTTTAAAGAGTGCAGGCCTCTGATGCAACTGTTTGTGTAACATGGTGGAGTGGTTCTTTGGAGTCACAGGTCTCTGTTCAGGAAGGTGAAGGGCTGGTTCTCTGTGTTCCTGGGATGCATCAAGTATAATCATACATTTCTTTACTAGCCAGAAGGTCTCCTCTGGAACTGCTGAACAAGTTTGCCAGGTGTTTGTATTCCATCAGTGGAAGAATTATCTCGAAGCATTAGTTTGGTCCAGTGTGTTTTTGTGTATAGAGCGTATGAAAAAAAAATTTTTTGGTTTATTGTACTTGATAAGGTTTGTTTCAGTCTTTCTTTGCTGTGCTGTTAACAAAATGGGTCTTACAAGGCCTAAAAGAAAATGAATACGTTTGGTGCTTCTTTGTGTTTTTCCATTTCTGGCATGAAAATATTTTCAACCCACAGCGATATACTATCAGCAGCAGTCAAACTTTGATACATTGTGCAGATTTCAGACTGAGAATGGCACTGCATCTATATAGTGATTATACAAACATGCAGTTCTCCTAAAGACATTTGCTCAGTCGTTTCTCTGATTAAAAAAAATGACTGTCAGCATTGGATTAGGCAACCATCTTAAGTTACGTTCAGGACTCACGAAAGGTTGGGGTTGAGGGGTAGAGAAACAATATCCAGACACACCGTTGCTGTTCTGCGTCTGACCTACATAGGACCACGATTCTTCACTACTGCCACTGAAACATCATGGTTCCTGGCTGTAATCTCTATGTGCCTTATAGCGTTGTGGATTTAGTTTCCTCTGGGCCCCAAGAGTTCATTTGTCTCCCCACATCTCTTCCCACCATTCCCTCATGCATGTAACATGTTGAAAACATTTCCGCTATCTTTAACAAACAAGGCTTTGCTCAAGTACGATTGATAAGGTTAGCCTTTTCCACATCTGCATTGGCGCCACAGAGCGGCTAGCCATTGTCCGACACAGCCGGGTTAATGAGACCGCTGCCTTGTCCTTCCAGGCATGGAGTCTGATAGAACATGAAGATGCTGAAGAGAAGCAAATAGAGATTATGACTGATTTTTCAATGTCCCTCAGTTACTGTAGACCACATGAGGGACAATTTAAGGTTTTCCCCTTTCACCGTGGCCTACATCATTCGTGGCACAAAAGTAGCAATGACAGTTCTCATACAAGCGTGTAAACTTTTGCCAACCGCGAGGAAAAACATAAGCTGCAGCAGTGACTTTGTGCAACAAGAACGAGTCATTCAAGAGCACAGAGAGCGATAGCAAATAGAAGTTATGTGCGGGGTGAAAATTTACCCTCCAAAGTCGCCCTTTCATTTAAGTTACTGTAGTCTTTCCCATGATAATACGCCTCTACTCATTAACACGGTCTGCTTTGTACTATTTTGCAAGAGTGTGTTTGCTATATTGAAATATTAAGACTACAAAGTGTTCATTGAGCTATTTTCAAGGCCAGCCGCACCTCTAGCCCCCTTTCTGCCGTCAAAGCTTTCATTCGCGCCTAAGGAGGCTGCTCTGATATGTGGAGAGCAAGTGAGCTTCAGGTCAAGTACCCAAGAACCCTGCGATTTTCTGTATGCCTCCACCCCCGTCAACAAGCTGTTCATCGCTGCACCCCTCCACCCCGTCACCAATGAGGTGGTACTTACTGTCTCTACATGACTGATACCATGTTCCTGCAAAATGGACTTGTACAAGGTATTTGACGTCTTCACAGGCGGTTGTTGGGTTAACGTCTTTATGACAGCACTCCTCAAGGTGTATAGGTTAAGACCACTGAATTTGTTCCGTGCTTCAGGATTTTTTTTGTTTTCAAGCAAATAGCGTTTTGTGTACAATCTTCCACTTCCATGCGCCCTGTCGGGGGAAAAATCATTTGTTGCCTTCCAACCTTTTTAGCACTTAGAGCGTTATGGCTCTATAGAATGCACATGGGCTGTACATCCAAAGAGGACAGCAGGTCCTCCATCTATTATGCCGAAATGGAATGAAGCTGCTGGTTAAGAAGGTATCGATTCCGAATGCAAATATGCGTGTTACAATCCTACGCCTTTTATAGCCCCTGGTATTAGCTATTTATTCACACTGCCCAGCCCGCATTGTATTTCGCCTCTGCAGGATATTGAACAGACACTGATATAATACCCAGTGACATATAACATTAATATTTCCTTCACCCAGCATTTACACCCTGTCGCTTCCTTCCCCCTTACCCCCGTGAGCTTCAGAAGCAGGGAAATGAAGGCGGGCAGAAAATGGATCCGTTAACAACCGGTGATTATGAAGGTTAAAGTTTACTATTAACCTGCTGTTATGTTTTGATGTTAAAGCTCACGTAGCTCTAATTACCTTTGCCTTTAAATACAGAAAGAGACTTTTCAGATGTAAATAGAGGCTCATGCTACTGTCATTGAGAATGATAGGCAACAGGTATACAACTTGATGAATTGGACTGGTGCAGAGAAAGGAGCTGAAATTTGACATTCTATCCGTCAGACAGGCAATAAAGTTTCCGACTTAATACGTAGTTATAAAATAAACTTAATGGCGTTTGCCGAGATAAAAAGGTTAGTGTAAATTTATGCAAATACGTGCTTATTTCAAATTGGATCTAGTGCGTTTCTTAATCAAAGGCTGCCCGTCCTAACCTGGAAGTACTACTTCTGAATCCAAATATACTGATTCATGGAAAAACGTTGCTCTTTATGGCCCAAAACTTCTCCCACAAGCAACAGATTTGATCAGTTTTCTGTAGGAAATATTCTAGATGACTTTAGAACCTTATCAAGCACTGATCCAAAAAGTAGCGTTTGAAAGCTTCCTGAATTGGTATGAGTCAGATGTGTTATATATGTGTTCCCGGATAGGGTGAATATCTGCTGGATCAGGTGGCTGAACGAGTTGTGCTCTGGTTTGGATTTCCCATCGCTTAAATGACTGAGCCGAGTATCACGTAGTTGCGTGTGTTTGTGTCAGATGTCCGACAGGCCCGGGCAACCTTTGGATGGGGCTTCTGATGTCATGATGGGTCAGATGTCAGATGGCCTTGATTATCATCAGATGGATGAGTACAGTTTGTGGCATCATTGACTTTAGGGTGTTCTCATTCTCACTGCTTGGGGGTTGATTTGACTGAAAGCCTACCGTATGTCATTATTCTAAATTTTCTTAGCAAATAAATTCAGGACTTATACCGGACTTTTACATATCAGCGAGAGAGTTAGATGCAGGTGTAATTTCCGCTTGGTTTGATTTCATTTTACAAGGGATTCTTCACGTCACCATTAAAGCAAGAAAATCTTGGTACTCCTCCTGAGACTTCTGTTTTTACTAGTCCATCTCTGAAGGTTCTGTATTACTTGTGGTTTGCTGAAGGGAATCCATGCAATGCTCATCGTAATAAGTTGTCCTTTTCTTTTGCTTCCAGAGCAGAGTCAGTAAATAGGCCTAAGAAAGCAGGCTTATGTTATGGTGGGAGCGAAGAAGAGCTTCCTGTCTCGGGTTTCAGCAGATTTGGCTTTGAATGGCAGTGACGGTGTCAAGGCACAAAGGCCGCCCTCGTACCCGGTACCCTTATGAACCGAGCCCCGGACGGCGAACACTCATCTCCAGTGTCCGACGGGGGCTGAGAGAGAGAGGCCTGACATCGTTCCCCAGCAGGCGGGCTACCCATAGTGCCCCCTCCCCCTCTGAGACAGTGCCGCGCCCCTGTCCCTCAAAGCGCAGATACACAAACCCCCATTGTGCCCCCTTCCAGATAACACCACCCGTAGCCACCCTAGCACTGACAGTTTCAGGCACAGCAGAGATCTGTCAGGGTTATAAATTATTCTCAAGTTTTCATATGGTAATCGCCTCTGAGCTTGTTTTTCAAACCGAGTTGTTTTAATGAAAGTGGTCATTCATTGTACGCTCCTGTATGGAATGTGACAGCGTTTAGTATTTAGGTAGCTTAATTGACGCTGCACAGAAAGGGGCCAGGGGAGTGAAGAGAGGGGAAGAACGGCCTTCATTATGGCCGCACAGCGTGGCACTCCCGACATCCCTAGTTAATGTAAAATCCATTGTGCACCCGTACAGGCTGCCAGAAAGAGAGAAGCGACAAGGATTTCCTCTCTTCGTCAGCAAAAAATTACATTGAAAAAAAAAGAGGTTCTGGAGATGGTTCGTACGTTTGCGCCTGTAGGCCGTTTACAGAACGATGATTTTTGTGTAACTCAAAAGCGGCTACGCATCACGGAAAAGTGTTAATGTTCACCAAAGCTAACGGGTTACTTTAAACATTTTAATAGTTTACACATCTTGTAAACCATTTGTTAGCAATATATCAACTTGTTAAAAATAATGTCCTTGGTTGTGCAATACATGTGTAATGTGGAACGTGGGTCTTGTCAGAAGAGGGTCATATTTTTGTCCTATGACTTAAAAGCCAAGTTTATAATTTAAGTAATTTGTGTTTTTAATTTGAATTTACCGGAGAACTCAGTCGAAGGGCTTTGGATGACTGACGCGTCGACCGTGTGTATCCCGCCCTGTCGAAGACTTGTCAGGGAAGACGGATCTGTTTATTTTTCCATATGTTAAAGACGCATGAAACGTGGCACATGTTTGGTTCATTCGGGCTTTTCTTCTTGTTTCCATGCCACTGTTTCCCGACTCACCTGGTCCCTACCTACTCTAGAGGACTCCGTCCTTGTCCGTTGTTATCGGTGCTAGAGAGTAAACTGGAAGCAAAGCTCTATGTATCCTGGCCCTCGCCTCTCTCTCTGTCGCCGGGGAGTATGCTTGCACAGCAGGAATGAGATGCCCCGGAAGAAACAGACAGCAAGCCTTAGCGGTTGTGGCGAAATTGAGAGCTTTTCTGCTGTTTGGACTAGCATGCAATCTAGCACGATAACGTCTGTTTTGAGGACACGGCAAACTTGGTGCACTGTTACGGGGCCCAGCATTAATCAGCACCTGACACCTTTGGAAATAAGGGTCCCTTTGGAAACCTGGGGATGGGCAGAGGCACGGGAGGCCTGAAGGTGCATTCCTCTACAGATTAAATGTCTCTATAAAGACACTGAGACGGATCACTTCAAGGACAGGCACTAGTTGTCTTTTCCCTGGGAAGAGCACAAAAATGGGCAATGAAAAGAAAAACAGCAAAAACTTGCTTGGAAGAAAAATTTGATGGAAAACCATTCTGCATCTTAGACAGTGTGTCTGCTTAAACAATGACACTGGATCATTGTATTATTAATGCTTAAAGACAGCTTTCTACAGAATTTTTCTTCAGACCGTATAACTCCTTAGTGTGACATTTACGACTAGCGAATTTGTCACTTTATTTTCGCATATAAAGAGGGGAGGGAACTCTAGTGATTATTGAATTTTAATTTAACTAAAGGGTTCAGTTTTTTTAAACTGATTTTTCTTTTTTTTCCAATAGGCAAGTAAATGTTCTGTGGCAAAAACAACCATAGCATGAACTTGTCATGTTTTCATTAAGTATGGATGCCATGGTGGTTGGATCAAATAGCTGCTAAGCTCTCAAGAATATACAGGATGCCCTTTTGCTTAGCACAGCTGCTCCGCCTAATGCACATCTGTTACGCTGTTATAATAAGCTGTAAGAGAAGCATTTGGATGTGTCGATACACATTAAATTTCGCTAAGACCAGGCTAATAAATGGACCGATGACGAAAATTTGGTTTACTTCAGATTTTTGTCAATACAGCTGCTTAAACACATTCAAGAAATGTGTTTGAAACAGTGATGCCAGTTGGAGATGGACCACGAAGACAGTCAGTAGCCCTTTTACAGCCAGTCCCCTCAGTGTTCGAAGCTACCTGGTGACAGTGAGGAGCATTTGTGCTCAGTAATCTCCATCAAGTTCAGGGATCACTGCTCAGAATTTTAAAATGGAAGCAAGCCGTTCCATGACTTGTTTTCCTGAGCTTTTCACCACTGGCACTACTCATTGACACTGTTCTGATCTCATGCTGAGACCTGCCTGCCGTTCCTTGCTTTCACTGCCAACATCAGACCATAACTGCACTGATTGTGCTGCAGAACCAGGAGTGATCTGAGCCGAGCTGACTGACCATCTGTACTTCTGCATTCCTTAGTTTGTGCACGTGCGCGTGAACTGACACTTTGGGTACGATGTGGAAACTGTCAGAAGAGAGTGATTTGTCATGAACATCTACAGTCAAACGTAAAGAATTCTAGAAGGAAGATTTCCGGCGAGACTGACACGCAGAAGACCAACAATGAGAACGAGCTCTCCCAGAATAGCAACTGCAATTTGCGTAACTCGGACTAATGTGCAAAAGAGTACTCTGAGAATTCTGGCTCAAAAGCAGAGAGCCATTCAACAGTTTGCTCTGCGCTCTCAGAGCAAAGCCTGTGGTCCGCAGACGTGTGCCCTGAGGGGACCACGTGTGCACGGGAGACCTTCCTTCTTCCACCCAGTTTGGATTCTCAAATTCATCCTGGTTAATTACAGCCAATCGATCCTCCCAGCCTTGTACCTACAGAGACCTCGCCACCGTTTCTCCATCCTTAGCAGAGTTAATTTCCTTTAATTGAATGTGCAAATTAGCAACGCAGAGAATGTGTCAAGTTCCCGGGCGGTGCCGATGGCCAGTGGCTGCTTACAGAAGGATGCTGATGGCTTAACGTACGTTTTTGTGAAGATAGTAATTGGCAAGCCCCAAAAATGCCATTGACAATATATGCCATCTATGTTGTAAAGTGGCTTCTGACCAAGAGGGAGAATCGCTACGATAAACTCGGGATTATTTGTTTCAGCTGCATAAACGTGAAACAGTTCTGAAATTGTAAGCTCGGAAAGTTGCTGCGGATGGAAGCATCTGTTGGGTTAATGAAGAGCAGTAATAATGTGAATGGTGGCAATGTGTTTGGAGGTAATGGAGTGGCTAGCCGGCATGTCCCAGCTGCGCCCTGCTGCCTTCGTTGCTCTGTATCAGCTGCTAAAACGGCTGTAGGAGGCAGCGTACCGAAACCAGAAAACTGAGAGGGCTATCAATCTTCCTGTAATTTTAGAGCAGGCAAGGGTGTCAGCAATGGCACACAAGACCGCAAAGAAGCCAGTTCGCACCTCAAACCCTCTGCATGTCACGCAGGAGGCGGACGCACTGTCTGCGTGTGTTTTGTCGTTCGTCTGCAACTACTGTTTTATGCCGCTTTTTGTGTCGAGTCCACACGCGCATCTCGGGTTTCGTGTACCCGACCAGCTAAGCCACAGGAGTCTGTGTGTTCCTCAACAGATAAGTAGTTCCATAACCCCGGCAGAGATTGTATTAAAGGTTCCTGAGATTACCAAATGTCATTATTCTGCTTGAAATAAATGACTGGCTACCTTGTTTTTGCTGTTGGCTCACACTGCAACATCAAAAACTGGGAAACTAGATAGTCTCACGCTGCCTCAACAGCCTAATGTTAATTTTGAAAGTACTACCGTAACACTGGTAAGGATAATTAAATAACCGGATACTTTGTCCTCCCCTCGATAATTGACTTTTGAGATGAGGATGTACCTTTGTAATTGAATTTCATAGTTATTTGATAAGATAATCTGGCTTTGATCATTTTAAACCCTGCTGACTGAAGGTGGATCTATCTCCGACTGCTGCTACCATCATTTAGTCATTTTGCTGTGATCCGACTTAGTTATGCCTAACTTAAGGTGTCGGTCTTGCCAGCAAAACGGTTAAAATTTATGTAGGCCCTTCTGCTTCACTCTGTGACAAAGTGTCTAAATTGATTTTCATGGACCGAAGCATGTTTGGCTATAAAAATGGTGCACTTCTAAACTGGAAAGCCTGTATGCTAAGTAGGTTTACCTGCCAAAGTAAATAAATAGAACTGGACAAAAATTGAAAAGGAGGCAGGAAGAAAACAGGCGAATAAGAAGCGACTTAGAGTGTGCTCATTCTGGCATGCAACTTCCCCTGTTTTAATTGCCAACAGTGATGCGACACTGATGCAGGCCGTTTCCCCTGAAAGCTCCCCAGGAGCTCGGGTCCATGTTTGGGGGTCCTTCTATTCATGCGCCACGGTGCCCCGCAGGGCCCGGCTAATTGGTCATACTGGCTGAGCCCTTTCTGGTTAAGCTGTCCCTCACAAAGGCGCCGGCCTGAGTCACGTGGTGTGACAGTTAAAGAAAAGGGACAAAGGCGGAGAGCGAGAGGTACGGGGGGAAAAGGGTGGACGTAGGTTTACTAAACAAAGCCCGGCAGCCAGGAGGATGAAGGGCAGAGAGCTCTGTGCTGGCTTTAGTACTGGATCAAGTCCTTGGACCTCACCAAGTCCTCTGTGACCCACTTAGCCACCCATGTGTGAGAGATGGCTTTACTCAATTGCTCTTAATTGCAAGCAAGCTTTGGGGTGCCTTTTTCAAATCTCAACCCTTTATTTTAGGGATGAGGAAATGGTGTGTCGAAGGCCCAGCGTACACAGAGAGGGGCTGTACCGTCACAGTCGTGTCCCTCTGTCCCCTGGACCATGACGTCTTTTGGTTGTTAAACAGAAAAGGGCTCTAATAGGCTGGGAGCAGAGTATCGATTTTCTTGTGGACGTCTTCAGCTGCAGTTGAAGACAGGGAAAGGTCATTGTTTCTCCGGTGTTGTACGCTTCTCCGGATCTCTAACGTAAACCATATTGATTCCACTTTCGCGTGTATCTTGCATTTTCTGGAGGTAATGTTTACTTGTAATTAGCACCTGCCGGAGTCGCACCGGCAGAAAGGGATAATTTTACTAAAGAGGCAATTGCATTCGGTGCTTTTTCACACTCACACACACTCAGGTCTATTGTACCTGTGCTCTGTGTAACGTGGATTTTGCCTGTTGTGCGTCGTGCCAGGTGCTGACAACCGACTCTGCCTGCTTTAATGATGTTAACATAAATATGTGTTCGCTGTGAACCTCAATAAGGTCACTCGTCACTCTCGTTTTTTTTTTTTTTTCCGCCGAGGCTGAGCTTTCAACAGTCTGAGTGTTAGCAGTTCTGGAGACTTTTCCAGCATTTGAAGAGGCCGTGTTTCTCCTTTCTTCTGTGGCCTTACCTGAGGTTATGTTTGAATGATAGGCCTCCGAGTGCCGATGGACTCAATGACTGATCGATCCGTGAACTGAAGTGGTTATTAGAAGCCTGTCTGTCTAGTCAGAGCAACTTTACTTGGCTTGGAATCAAGTAAAGTTAGACTTCATCAAACCCCCTGAAGTTTAAGAAAAGTCTTTCAACAAGGCTTGCTTCTGTGAATGCGGGACGAACATCTAAAGAAACACTTAAACATAGCCAGTAACACACTTTATAAATGATGCTTTACTATTATTTCACTAATGCATTTATGAAAACCTTTGTAAACCAGGCTAAATAGATTTATTTACTCTTTTATACAGAGGGTAAATTTACAAGGTGAAGGTTGTAACCACTACATTACCAACAGCCCTGCTAATCTGAAAGGGGGTAAAAACTAATTCTGTGGTACCTTCTGACATTATTTACCAGTATTTTAAGATTCATTTTTTTGCTTATAATGTACCTCCAACTGACGTATTCTTGGTTCCATATGTAATTTGCATTGTCAGAATTCCACCTGGTGAGACTAAGGAGAACCACATCAGTACAGTTGCTCAGTTAACTTGGTGCACTTGATTGTTTTTGTCTGGTTGTTGCTCTTCACGAAATGCAGCTGCGCTGATCATGTTAGCTGCGATTTTTTTTTTAGGTTGCAGTGATGTGCAGTGCAGCAGTTTGATATTGAAGAGCGTAGCGGGTGGGATGAGCCTTTGAAGGTTATGCAGCCATGGCTTGAAGGGGCCTGTTATCCGGCCGAGTGGAACCAGCACTGATCAGCACTCTCTGATCCCGGTGCTGCTCTGTCAACCAGAAAAATGAACACAAGGTCCCCAAATGGGTTCTACCCAAAATGCCAGAAACCAGAGAACGATTCATAACACATAATGCATCCTAGGTGTTTACATAAAACATCACTGAAAATTAAAACCACGAACATCAATGCTTCAAAGCCTACATGGGAACACGAAGGATAACCAAAAATCTGCACTTCAATAACTCGCTAAGTGATGTTTGCCGAACGACATTGTGAGAATGTTGGTTGGGTGACACATCCTTTAGTCTGCGTTTCGTATCGCACTCGCAAAAACATATTCAGTTTTGCTTTGAAATAGAGACTAAAATGCAGACACTTTAAAGATCTCCACACCACATTCATTTTAAATGCACTGTCAAAGGGCTGAAATAACAGTGGGAGTCAGGCCAAGCTATCCTGTTCCCCGAATTGCTGTAACAAAACCATACAACCACAGTATTTCCTCATCAGTAGAGTCAAGGGTGTCCGGAAAGGCAAACAAAAAGCCCTTCGAATTACACCTTCGTTTTAACACGGACACAGGTAACTGCCGAACATTAAAGCCAAAGCTCTTGTTTAAAAACACTGACTGAAATATTTTCCTCGATTCTTTTACATATACATTTGAGAAATTCTGTTGTTTTTTAATGGTCTTAAAATATGTCTCTTTATTTCAACTGGCTTCCCACATGAATTAAAAACCTTGTAAACAATATCAGTGAAGCATATACTTCTAGGTTATAACAAATATGAAACAGGCAACTTCCCACCTGGGAATTTATCCTTATTAGCTAATAACACTGAAAACCTGAAGGAGTGACAACAGAGCACAGTGTTTACTCAGGTGTAATTGAGATGATAAATTAGAAGAAAAAATAATGTTGCTGAATCACTGACTGATCAGCCAAACAGAAATTATGAATAAAAATGCCTTCAGGAGGGTTTTAAGTGATGGGTTCTGCATTCATTTAAGCTGTTTCACTGAATACATGTAGAATAATTAGGGTCTCAGTGGCAAAGATGCTGTCCTGTTACCACTTTCTACTCATAACTGTGAAGATTGGGAATATTCCAAGGGTGTAATTGCTAAAACCTCTTTAGATGGAGAGATGCTGAGGTTCAGACATCACGCATAAGCTCACGAGGAGAGTACCTGATTGAACAGAGATTTACCGTGGTATGCTAAGATTTACTACAATACGCTGTTTTTTTGCTGGCCAAAAAACTATTTGCTAAGATGGCTTCCCAGCTGTACACTTCCTATCCCATTAAACCGTTATAGAAAGAAAATTTAGTGCTTAATGGTTTGTTCCACTTTTTTTTTGTCATCTGAAACATTTCCCATCTATAAAAGAAGATGTCAAGAGGCAGACAAAGATAATGAACTTTAGTATAGAACTTGCAGACACTGACAAAACATTTGCTTTTTTTCTCTCACACAGAAGAGAAGAGAAGAATGCCAGGTTTCTCACTGAAGAGTCTTATTTCAGCTTGTTCTTAATAATAAGGTACATCCATTTATTTCCTTCATGTGATCAAAAAACTCTCCAGGTGTAATGTGTATGAGAACAGTCACTAAAGGCACAACCGTTCAGAGGGTTTGCTGTGTGTGGGTAATCTGAGATCCTTATAGGTAAACTCACTGTCCTGAAGGAAATAATTCAAGATTTACTCAGTAAGATGTTCGATGAGTCACTAAGCTTCCGTAAAGAAGAGCTGTAATGTTAGCGCTGGAGAAAGAGTATAGGGGAAATCCAGATTTTTTTTTTTTTTTGTGGTCAGAAGTGTGGCACCAACCTGTAAGCCCTGCTGAAGTAACCACAAACACAGCAGCCACCCTGACATATATGGGAGCGGCGGATTATCTGGAATTACATGTGTCATGAGACAAAGAGATGGGCAAGCCAGCATTCACATGGCTGTGCTGGGGGAGGCCCTAATGAAAGACATAATCCAGTAGACCATTCAGATACCCAGGAACTTCCCAAACCCCTTCTTCATGAGTACCCCGGTAGACACACTAAAGGAGCTTGTTAGATTGCTCTTTAGGGTGATACAGATGTGAGAAATAAAATAGGGAACAGAAGGTTGCCTAGTGGTTAATGCACAAGACTTCTAAGAGGTGCAGATTTTGCCAGATGACTGAAAATGCTGATTATCAAACTGCTGTTTTATGTAAAAAGCTCCATCAACCTTCACTTATTTCTTAAGATTTTTTCATTTTGCTTATGCTTTCCTCCAATGTAACCCCAATTGTCATGTTCGTATACTAAGATATGTAGAATAATTTACCCGTTGACACGGCCAGGTCATTTTTACCGTTAAATTGACTACCTTGCTTAAGGTTACTATAGCAGTAGGTGAAATTCTGAACAGTGTCCATCGATTGCAAGGTGATGAGGGCAACTATTTTACAAGTTGCCCCAAACAGCTGGTAATATAGTGGTTAGTGAAAAGTACAGTTATGAATAAGTGTTACTATGTGTGATTCAGTTTGTATATAGATGTATACAAAACAAACTGTACCACTGAGTTGTACTCACAGAGTTTTATTTAATATGTTAAAAGCTAAAAGTGCCATCCAGAGTTTCGATGGCCACACAGGGTAGAGAAATATCAAAAGACAGGCGGTCATGTTGAAGAAATGCACAAGGAACAAAACTGCAGTTGGCAGAAAGAACTAACCTTTTGTACACAGCCGAATGCGTTCCTCACTGAAATTCTACTCTGCCTTTCGTGGTGCCCTGTGCGTCGACCACTGGCAAAAAAATTAACAAAAATGTAAATATTGCTTAACAAGAAGTCAGTTGAAATATGACGTTACTGTCAGAGATTCAATATGTCATTTTCCGTCACGGTAAGGGGGGGGGGTGGGGAGAGAAAAAAAACGTTTGTTGAACATGGTTATTTTCCTTCCGAGTCCTCAGGTTTCAGTCTTTCATTTTTTTCCTTTAAAGCAAAATGAGCTAATTCCCCAAGGGGCCCCTATCGACAGGAGCCGGCTGCCCAGCCCTCTCATTCATTACTATGGTGCGGCGTAATGAGTTTTAATCAGGGGCAGGTCTAGTGGTGGTGTTTCATTACAGTTTGGCCGGGTCCGCTGGCAGTTTGATTGGGGGTCTCAATGAGCTTATGTCAGACCTTGATTAGACTGGAAGGCCTGCGACCAACGTCACCTTACCTTTTTTTAATAGTTAATCTACTCCTGAGAACAATGGCTCCTTTGGCTCCTGTACTCCTCTAGCCGTGTGTCCTCTCTGTGTCAAGGAACCTTCTGCTCACGTGTTTATTAAAAGCTGTCGTTCTGTTCGGTTATTGCTTGTACTTATCCAAAGATAATTTTACCTGCTCATCAAGTTGACCAGGCTGGACTTCGTCAGGTTAAGTTCCTTGATCGACAGCAACAGAATAAAGGCCAAAGACCCTCCTGGGACTTTTGACATCCCTTGGGCTACATGTTTAAGTCCTTTACCACCTGCTTCCCTGTTCTCCTATGGTTCCCTGTTGGCTCTTTTCTGGTTCCCAACTAGCTACACGTCGGTTCCTTTTCTGCGTTGTTTCCTTTTTGATTCCCCATTGGCTCCCAGCTCATTCCTTTTTGGCGTCCCACTGACTTTCAAATCATTTCTTTATGGTTCCTCTTGAGTAGCGTATCGGTTCTATTTTGGTTACAATTCGGATCTCCTCTGGTTCTCTCATGGTCGCCTCGGTTCCATTTGCTTTCTTAATGATCTCCTGCATTTGTCCTCCACTCCACACCGGCTCTCACAGTAGCTGTGTTCCAGCCAAAAATGTTCAGGGTGAAAATTACATGTTTCATAAAAACAGTAGACGAAAAGCTTTTGAAAGCGTGTCACTTTCCCGTTACTTTTAAATTACAGAGTGCAGTTTTTTTCTTTCTTTTTTCATTTGTAATCACAAGGATAATAACAGGGATATGCAATTGTCAACATGGGTGGTGCCCTTCGTCCCGAGTTTGGCAAATAGTCCCAAAAAAAGTAAAATCAGACGTTTCGGAAGAGGTCTGCACTAAAAATGTTAATTAATTCTGCCGTTATGGAGGTGGCCTAATCTCATTGAGCTGAATAAAGAGCAGCTACTTTGATTTGTAGTGCTGGCTTGAGGGGGGCTCTGTTCCCACCAGATACAGTCACATCCGAGAGCCACGGAAGCCTGGCTCCCACTAATCCCCTGAATGAGCCACTCCAGAGGAGGACTTACCTGTAATGCTGAATGCTGTAACCTGACTGCTTCACATGTAAATGCAGAGCTGGGCTGCTGTTAAAGGGACTGACTGGAGCTAGTACGATTATTACGGCTTCTTACAATCTGTCATCAGGACTGTAGCTAATGGGCGGGGGTAGCAATGGGGGTTGTATACTCTATCCCCGCATTAATTAAACTGCTGGAACAAAAATTTATTTGGAATAGTCATGCAGAAGCAGTCTGAAACTGACTGAGAGCCAGCGTCCTGGACATTCTTTTGCCGGTTTGTCGTGTTTCGATCCTTTGACAGCAGAAGACGAACAAATAGTGAAGTTTTGATGTATTGAGGGGTATGTGGTTCTTCAGAGCAAAATGCAAGGCAAAGTTGCTGTTACAGCTCGAGGTACGTACTTCTTCGACTATCTGCATTCTATACCAGTTGACCGAGAACCGGTGTTTTGGTTGTAGGGGAAATTTTAAAACTAAGTTTTCACATGTCCATCGTGAACTAAACATTATAGTTGCAAAATGCACCTTCCACCCATCATCTGCCCTGTCCTTTGCGTCCTCGCTGTTTTCTAGAATTAAGCCTGTGTGGCCAGGAGACTCTGGTATTAAGTGCCCAAACGGTTAAATGGTTTACAACAAAGGATGAGAACGCTGATCTTCTTAAGTCCTAAAGACTGACACCGACAGTAAAGTAGACATAGACTTCATTGTTGTTGCCGGAAACAGTAATTGTCAACCACCTCCCTAGATGCTGGAGTCTTCCCTGAGTTAGGCACGGCGGAGAAAGTGGGAGTGGGGACAGATCATTTCGGGGATTATGGGGTGTGGTATTTCCCAGAGATCCACTACAGAAAGGACGATGCTACAGGAAAAACAGGATGGACTACCCATGGCCGTCCCACTCACATATGGCAGCTGATGTGCCTGTGCTCTAGTCATTAGTTGAGTGGATATTTGAGCCTAATCAGTCTCAGAGATAGTCACAGAGTCTTCACTTCCATTAGGTTAATTTAAGTTATTCAGCTTCCCATTAATCAAATTTTCATATGGGTTTAAACTGCATGACGTGCAGAATCGTGCAGAAAAAACAGAAGGAAGCTATTCAGCCAGAGCGCCGCGGACAGGATAGCTGGGGACCGCGCCGTTTCCTGAGATGCAGGATTTCTCGGAGGGTTTTTGCGTACGCACGAACAAGCTGGGGCCAATTTGTTTATCTCTGGGCCTTGCTACAGGGTCCCAAATACAGCTGCCAATTATAGATTGCAAAGACAAGAGGAATTGAAATGAATTTTTAATGAAAGCCTACGAGTGGACATGATTCCTCCAGGGATGAGATGGTAAGTTTTTGCGAGGAAAGCAATTTATTCAGGAGATAGAATTCATATACGAATTAGTTTCTCATATTTGTCGGTGACATAAACTAGCTGAGTGTGAAGTTTGCGACTCCTGCCTGTTGTCACGGAAACTACTTTATCTGTTGATATCGCCGGACTGATAATGATATATCAGATTTTAGCTCTAATTCAGTACTGGAATTTATTTTTTTGACATAACTAAATAGCATTCCAGCCTCGTGCCTTATGATTCCAGCAGAGGCATCGGGTCACCACAGCCCTGAGCTGAATGAAACAGTTAATAATAATGTCTGGATGGATGAATAAATAGGATTCTAGGTTTTCTTCTGCATGCAGATTTTGTAAAATCAAAAAATAGTTCGGTACTTGTATGAGGGTCTTTTTATGTCTTTGCAGGATTATTAAATTATTGAAAAGTTGACACAATGCAGAATTTGTAGGTTTTTACATCTAATTTATTTTCATGCTAAATTTGACATTAGCGTGAAGTTGGATTATTAATACAACTTCATAAAATAATAAACTTGCATCCAAAATGAATAATTCAATAAATTCTTTATAAGAATTCCAGAAAGAAAGTCGAATGAGGCCAGAGGATTTCTTTTTTGTATCCACTTAAAAAGCCAAAGGCTCAGAGTAAACAGTTCTGAGATATGTTTATGATTTCCATCAGCACTACTTTTGAAGTGTCTCTCCCACCTAGCTTCAAACATCAGCACTTCTCAACATCTAGGTGTAGTTTATTAAAGGCTTAAGCTTCTCTTTTGCCTGCTATTTGCTTTCTGACGGGAGTTTTTTTTTCCCTGAAAGGAATCGTAATCTTAGCGTTAGACACACATCATAGAGCTGGGTTTGACAGACAAGCAAGAGCTTCAGGAGTAGCGCAGCGCAGCACTGCCTTTATAAGTGGTTCCATCTCCCTGTAGAGCATATCTTCTGGTCTTCTTTGTACTGCTGGGTTGCACAGCGTTCCCAGCATTTTCCAGCAGAACACCACCTACAACTTCTACTGTGCCACTGAACGTCGGGCTGATCTTTCTTTTCCCCACAAAGCATCAGTTTAAGTTCACCTACATCTTCTCCGTAGAGCAGACCATCACCTCTCTCCCCTTAATCCTGCAGAAAATCACCTCCATCTATGACTCTGCTGCAAAGCATTGCATCCTTTCACTTAATTCTGTAGAGCATCACCTTCGTTCCTCTATGAACTGAAGAGCATTGGCTTCATCTCTGTCCTTACAGGGGAGCATCACACACCAAATCCATGCTCAATGTCCACAGGCACCAGTGGTGTTGGATTTGAATGGAATTGCCATGGCTTTCATTCATCTGCATCTTAGCCTACAAATTAAATTTGCCAGTATCTCTGTAGGGTTGTTTTATTTGAAAACGGGAAGTTGAGGAGGTGGAAAGGTCACTTTAAAGGCTACAGAAAGTAGAATTATATAGGTCTCTACAAAAGGATGAAATCTGACAGGCTAATATAATTAGTGTAGCATATGTGCCACCCACATTTTAAAGTTTTTAATTTTTTAATGTAATCTCTCTTTCCTTATTTGCAACGCTTTCATTTGGATGGTTGACATTTTTAAAAATGGTGACATCTCTGCCCAGTGCATGTGAGGAGCAGAGATGGATTTAATGCCAAGCAGAGGAAAATGTCCCATATATATAAGTAGTGAAACGCCAGAGGGAGATAACAGTGAGTTCAAAAGAGACTTAATCCAGTGCTGGCTCACCGTAAACAAGCTCACATCATATGCTGTCACAAATCAAAGCTGGTAAACAGAGTGGTTCCGTTCATTTTAACGTTGCTTTTTTTAAACATTGGAAACATTTTTAGAGTGTTTCTATAGTGCACCACCCTGCCTTCCTGGCAGACTAAGGGGGAAGACTAAATGTTGAGGTGTACCTATGTTGTGATGCTGGTGATCTATTGCCCCAGCAGCAAAGTTAATGAAAGATTTCCATTAGAAAATTGCATGACACAGCTAATATGAGAAGTTGGTAATCAAAGACCTGCAGTGATACAATGTGGAAAATTACTTATTGAACAGCCAACCTCCCCTCAGTGGCTATTTGCCCCATGGCAGCATACAGAATTAGTGTGGCCTCTGCCGATTGCAATCTGTATAATTGAGATGTTCTGTAAGTGGCCTCAAGATGAGCCATGGAGGCTAGATGTATTCTAGCACCTCTTCCCTGTTGTCACCATTCAGTTAAAACCACTGCATTGTCAATAGGACAGCGTTCATCTCTATCACTTCTCAGCATCACACGCTACAGATTGTTGTTTTACACTGACTCAGCATTTTAAGTTCTACAGCACTTTTGTGTGTCTCATCCATCATTCGGCATCATTTGATGTAAGTCATCACGTGAAACGAAAACATCAGTAGGTGTAGTGTTTTGTTTGCATGCTACATTTCTTAAAAAGTGGCGCGGCATCGCAGCAGGTAGCACTAATGCCTCCCAGCGCTGGTGTTTTTAGATGTCAGTTTAGATCTAGCAATTGCATGTTCTCCCCATGTCTACTTTGCGTTGCTACATTAAAAACAGTTTGACACAACTGCACTTTCCCTATCCAACATTTAGAACAATCATATTATCATTTCAATAACTTCGGGCCAATACTTTTAACGTAGTAAGTTTTGGATATTGTACTCTGCAGAACTTCAAAGGCTGCATCAAACTTGTTTTTCAGATGAACAGCCAGAAACTTTATGAAAACAATAGCAACAGATGTCAAGCTCTTTGATAAATCGACACCAGTGACTCTTTCTCTAAATAATGCCTTGTGTCCTGCGGCTTGGCATTACAAGTCGATGAGAGGTGAAGTGTACTGTGTACGCTGTGTATACTGCAGTGCTAGGAGAGTCCCTTTGTGGATTTTTAGCAATGGTGATTAATGTCCGGTGGATCGATTTCCTTTGGTTCCTATTTTTCAAGCGAGTTCTCCCGCCTACTTTTCCCTTCATCAGCTTCTTCAGGTCAACAAAACACAAAATAAACCCTCTGTACTCTGCTCTTATCCCTAGGCTCTGAGAGTGAGCGAGAGAGACAGAGTCGGAGAACTTTGAGCCACGGTCATAATATATCGTGCGACACTGCCGATGTTGGCATGGCAATAGAGGTGCGTGCCGACTGGCTGGCCAACTCTTGTGCCAAGTTGGGCTATAAGGCTCAGTGTCCCATTAAATGAAGTTGTGTCACGGGTGAGGAGCAGGTGAGGGAGGGCTTATGCTGTGTTCACCTTTGAGTTCTTGGCAGCCACTCAGGCACCATCAGGTATCCATGAGCCACTTACGGCTACCTGAAATGAGGCGTCGTTGTCACGTCAGAAAAAGCCTTAATGCCGAGGCTTTTCAAAACCAAAATGTACTGTACCTTTTCTGCAGTCGTGCTAAAGTGACGTGTCCGGTTTCTTGGCACAAAGTGACTTAAATTTCACTCAGTCTACATATCACGAGCCTCATGGAGGTGTCAGATGATTGAGAAGTTTGCTGACCTGGATGTTTATGGAAACAGCTCAGGTCTGTCTCAGATTCAAAGCAGCGGTCCACTCTGGGATGCAAGGCGTAGTACAGCCTTTGGACTACGGTGTCATACAAGGTCTGTAAATCGACACTGCTTAGTGTCGGTCAGAAAACAGAGTCTGACATGAAGGCCATCTCTTCCTGTTTACCCTGCTCAGCCCATTAGTAGATTACCATCCCACTCATTGGGCCAGATTGCCTCTGACCTGTCTGGCATGTCATTTATTGGACGCAGGTACATCCTGGCAGGAAGTGGCGCGGACAAACAGACTCATATCAGCTTGTCCCATCAGGCTGGACTACCCCTCGAAAAAGTCTGATTATGTTTTTTTTTTTAGATATTTTAACAGTTTACAGTAAATAGCCTGTATTTGTGCACTTTTCCATTTATGGACTGGGCACAGTCCATTTATGCAGGTGAACATTTTGTAAACATTTATGTTACATAGGTGCTTAAGGGTACAGCAGCAGGACCCCCTCATGAGAGTTATTGTGCTACCTGTTGATCTATTTGTGACATTTTGTTAATAATTTAAATGAAAGCAATATTAATGGGAGGTGGTATAAATAAATGGCAAAAAGCTATTGTTATTATTTTTATTCCAGTTTTCTGATTCTCTTTCATTTCTTGGATCAAATTTTATTTGTTACGTTAGCGAAACATTTTAAGTTATTGCTCTTGATAAAGACTGAATGTAGTTCTTCAGCATTTAAAGTCAGATATAGAAAGGAAATCTTTTTGCACACGGAAATATCTTTTTTTATTTCAAATTAAGGGAATATGTTAAAGTGTCGCACAGCTGTACCATCAAGATAAATCACTTTAGAGAAGCATATGGATTCATCAGTAGCGTAGGGAAATAAAGCCTTGGCCCATTTTTTCTTTGGGGTTCTGAAAATAAAACCGAGAAATTGCAAGAAAAGAGTGACAAAAAGCAGCTATTAATCTGATTAATGGAAAGTCTTACTGCATCATTACCAATCTTTTATTTTTGAAGGCTTGTTTCTTCAAACTAGGCAAGAACCGACTGGTTTGCGTCTATTCTCTAGTCTTGGGTGACAAGCAAATATGAGGAAGCACATGGCAAAACAGGAGCAGAATAAGAATATCCCCCGGAGACCTAGACACTCTAGAAGACATATATTTCTGTCTCCCGAACTGTACCTGCTGCCGTGCTGTTTCTATGCACCTTATAGCAGAAGATTTTAAATGGCACCTCTTGGGGAATTTTCCAAGGAAATGCTAGAAATTTGTGCAAAAATCTTCTTAATCTTTTTAGTAATAAAAAAGTCCTTGTGACTCTCAACCTGAAAACTTCCAGTTGTGAACTGTTGATGTTGAAGAACAAACACTTATCCGGCAGCGCGTTTTTGTCTACAAGCATTTATCGCGCACAACGTATTGTGTCACTGTACGCCGGTGCGTTTAGTATTGTCATTATACAACAGTGTTGCTTCCATATAAATTGCAGTGCGTGCTTTATAGGAGCATATGTTTCTTTTGTTCCTCACAGGGCCGTGAAGGTTTATTTTCTACGGTTTGCCACTTTTGCCTCCCTGCATCACTTTAAAGGTGTCTGCAAATTTGACCCCCCATGACAAATGGAGGTGAGGTCACGTTTTGGACGACTCTCCCTTTGTGGAAGCCTCCCTGGGTTCCTCTAGGCAATTACGGCAGATGAAAGGGCCGCGTCACGATGGGAAACCACCCGTACCTTTGTCTGCCGCTAATCCGCGATTACCCGAGGATTTGTTACTTCACGAAGACGCCAGTATCTTTTCAAATCTTCAGATATAATTCATTTTCCACCAGTTTTCTTTAACATTAACTGGCTGTAATTTCAAATGACTCAGAAATGAAATTTATTGCTCTTGCTGGCTTATATTGTGTTTTTAACATCTGGGGCCCAACCATTTTGCACACTGAGTTACAGTGTCTAAGGCGAATGATTTAGCATTCATTTTCAGATTAGCTCTGCGGCTGAAATCATTTCTTCCTTTTGCTTTTTTTTTTCCTGCACATTTAGAGCCCCTGAATTTATATGTCTCGTATTGGCCGCAGAGACGAGGTTGAATAAATGAGGCACTTAGAAACAAAATGGCTGTCGACGTGGCACATGATACGTACGATTATGCTTTGAGTGACACGGTTGTCACACGTGGTGTTCTAGATGTTGTGTTGATATGTAGAACGTGAAAAGGCGAACAACGGTCTGTTCAGCCTATTGTAGAAGTCTAGCGCGAGCGAAGCTTGACGGGGGCACCGCAGCGACTGCCTGTTATAGGTATATTAGTGCCTGTGTTGCCATATTCTCAGACTTCCTTGCAAAGCTTATTCAGAGATATGCTAATGGTCAGTATGACCACACAGAGTGTAATTGTAGCGGTCCGTTTTAAATGAGTTATTTGCATATTTCTTCTAGTACCCACAGTGAATCACTGCACATTGACTGACAGCCTAAATGCCAAACACATTAGGCATTCCCATTAAATCGATGGACTGGGATGAGCTTTCAATTTCATTTCTGATAAATGGCTTTAAAGAGAGCAAAAAGCTGATGAATAATTGCAGCTCTGTTGAATCTTCGACTCTTCCCATGTTCCGCGTGCCATATTGCTTGGGCCGCTTTCTCCCGCACTGAATCTCCTTCAGTTTGTTGCATTTTCCTGCTTTGGCCCAATGGCAACGGTTCCCCATATTTCGGCCCATAACCTCTTTTTTGAAGGGGTCATAGCTATTTACATAAACACCATCTGGGCGGCTTTCGCAAATAATTTCCTAGCCAATTGACAAAGAAAAAGCCTGCGTTTTGCTGTTCTACACAGTGAGACGGAGGAATGTTGGACACGCAAACAGTGCGGCGCAGCCGTCCCTGTGAAGACTATTGTTATACACTGGAGCTTCACAGACAGCTATCATCCATTGTCTTGTGTTTTTCTTGGCTGTGTTTGCTTTGGCGATGAGCTCGCGGGAGTACACCCTCCCGGTTTTCCGGTTTTATTCTGGGCATCCTTCTTAGGAAATATGCTGCAGAGGACAGGTTTATTCCGATCTGAGAGTCATTGCCTGAGCGTAAACAATTCGCTTTACAGAGTTAGGTGTGACCTATGAATGCAGCATACACCGGTAAATGTGGCCCATGTCTTTTGAAATGAAAGCATTGTGCGATATCTTTATCTCAGACATTTGTCTCAGACTCGGTCCTAGTAATATCACGTACTCCAAAAAATAAACAGGTATCAATAGTGCGGACTGATCCGAAGTGGCCGATTTAGCATGGGAATTTTTTTCCTTTTATTGTAAACCGTGACAAACCCAGCAAATAACCCTGAGACATTTGTAGCCATACTAAATGGCTATTAGTGTTGTCTCATTTTCCATACTCCGAGGTAGAACTAATACATCAGTGCGCTTTGATAGCATTGGTTTGGATCTGGTGGTCCATGTGACCCTGCTGTGTAATGACACCGGACAGTGGGACCTTAATGGCAATATGTGCCCCCACAGAATGGCCGCCTGGAAGCTGAAGCAATCACGGAAGTATTGTTACACCTCTAACCACCCACTTCCACGCCTGTTTCATTCACCACAGGCACACGCTGGCTTCACGTGACATGCAGTTTGCCGTCTGTTGTCTCTGTAAATTTTAGTTTAAATTAATACTGCATGTAACCTAATGACAGTGATTTATCAGAACACTTTCCACTTTGTGGTTTTCTCACCAGGTCAAACAAAGCCAGGCTGAAGCAGCCTTGTGGTTTTTCCAGGGTAACAATAAGTATTCACAACCTTCAAATTTGGGCTTCAGGCCAAAACCAAGGGTGACTAATTTACACTTCATTGCTTTATAAACAAATTTATTGTGAAATAAATAGTATAAATTCAGTGACCCTTTAGATTAGTGTCTGTACTCTGTTTGCAGTCACATGTCAGCAAATAGCCAAAGGAGTTCTTTTTTGTCTGTGCCCATTCTTTGGCTAAATTTAAAAAAAGTGGTCTTATTACTGATTTTACAAATAGCGACCTATCGATCTTGTTTTCTAGGAAAATGCATATTGTGACATTGGTTGCAAGAAATGTTGTGCAGGTACTAGCGGACTGTTTAAGGATGTGGCTATTATAATTCAGTCATTAAAGCAACCTCCTGGTTCTGGCCAAAGAGCACCGCACGTCTGTCACCATTTGTGTGAGGAAAGGCTTAGATAAATGTCCAGAGCGAGTGTTTCATTTAGGCTTTAGGACCACGCCGGGAGGAAGAACTCATTCCATTTCTGTGCCGTAAAAAAACAGCTGCTGCGAATCCTTAATGGACATCCTCCCCCTACAGCTGCCGACGCAGTGACAATCACGGTAACACGGTGAAAACGCTTCAGTCGGTGTGAAACTTGAACGCATTCTCTCCAGCCGCCCTCTCAGACGTGTTTGGTACATTTGCGATCAGAAGCAGGACAGGTGTATTATTGCGAAAGTTTTATTTGATGACAAAAAACCTCTTCAAGTTATGAAGGAGTTTCAAAGGTTTTTGTCAGCTTCCTTTTTCGTCGACGCTGGTGAAACGTTTCAATTGCTCACCTTCTATTTATTTTAAGTTGCGTTCACCATTAGTGGGACAGCTGAGTCAGCAAGTCTTCTACACCGAGTTACGTGTCCTCTACGTGCACCAAGTCCTTGTCTGCCAAATTCAATTTGTATTTAATGACATGTAGCAATTAGATGTATGCGGTGGTGTAGTTGCATCTCTTCCAAATGTATCCGCAGCCATTATTCTCCCTGGGCAAAGTGGGGCTCTTTCTCAATTGCATACCAAGGAAACAGCAGGCCAAGCGCTCAACACCTGACTGCCGCCATTGATAAGGAAGCCTCCACGTGCAAGGAAAAGTTCCTCGACTTCATATAATCGGAGATGAATTTTGCAATCGTGAGTCCAGTGTTTGTTTACGTTTGCCCTGTAACTGCCTGGACAAGACCTTAAGGTGGTCAGCTGTTAGTCACAGGAAGTTAGCATTTGCAGGACACATTTATGGCCGTCCTGTGTGGTTTATCGTCGGGCGCTGTCCACCAGAGCCATATTTTTTTCTTTGGTTCATTCTGTCCGAGGATGTTTTTCAGTTCCCATCAGCTGCCTCCGCTTCTCAGCTCACGGTGCCCAGAGGCCGCTCTGGCAAGCTTTGAGTCAGTGCCTTTCCTCCACTTCAAATTAATAAGTGTTCAGGGTATTACCTTGGCCGCCCTGTTGTCAGAGAGACCGTCACAGCGCTCACAGACACTTCTGATCATGGCAGTGGCCTGTTCAACTACTGAGGCTGCGTGGACCCTCAACCTCCGCTACAGAACAATGTGTTTGTAATGGAGAATTAATATTAGGGATGGATTAGGTTTTCTCCACATGTTCACTGGTAATATAGTTTTACAAGATCTTTTTTTCATTATTTGAACCCCTCATCCACACCCCTTCTCAGTGAAGCTTGTTTCCTGGGCTTTTATTTGTATGTTTCTCACTCCTTTGTGGACCTGGGCTAGAAGGGTATTGTCACTCAGTTCCTGAATGAGATTAGATACCTTTAAAAAGTGGATAGTAGAGCTCCTACTTTCAGCTCACCCTCTCTGACTTTGTTAAATATAGGTGGATATAGTTCACCGTTGTATCTCGAGACATCAGTAAATTCCCACGATTCTGTGTACAGAATATTTATATTTTAATATCCCAAATGTTCAGCCTCTGACCGCACCAAAAAAACTTTATATTAAATTATTATACATGATTAGATTATAGTCTCAACAATTGTCTGCTGTGATTTATATGTGTAATTTGTTGCCACAACACATGAGAAACGTTCTTGGGAATGAAAACGTTCAAGGCTGGTCGGCGGCCATCATAAATCTGGTCAGCAAGCCGCACATGGCTTTTAGTTCCCCATAATCACGTAGAGAAACGCGCTCCCCTTTTAGTTCTGCCTTCGACACCAGAGCCAATCACGTACGTTTCAGTTCATTTAGCCCACTGGCAATGGTTCATTCCAGAAATAAAAGAGAAGAAGAATAAGAAAACAATTGGGGGACAAAAACCTGCACGCGGACAGCTCCCGTGGAAGGTTAGTCACAACAGGTCTGCTTCCAACTCCACCCTCAATCTCTGACACATATCACTGCATTAATCCAATTAAAGTGGAGGCGTGGACTGTAGGGCCCGGCTGTTGCGGCTCACGTCGCCAGTAGTCTCCGCGGGGTGACGGATGAATAAAAGCGCATTTTAAAGGCATGATGTTTTCCTCCTTCTAAACGCAGCAAACCCACCCATGTGTCCCTCCAGGTTACAGTGAAGCGGCGAGCCAGGAGGGCAGCGGACGTGTCACCATGAAGGGCGGGGCCTTGCTGCTGTATGTCACCCTGCTGCAGATAGCTGCGGCTGTCTTCCCAGAAGACTCTGAGCCAATCAGTGTTTCTCATGGCAACTGTGAGTACCGCAGGGAGCTGCCCCCAAATCCACACCTTTCTCCCCTGCGTGCCTGGAATCCACCAGTGACCAGTGCCTGGGGTAACCATTAAAAAAACGAGTGCAACCTTCGCACTGTGCCCTGTTTGTCCATAATAAATATTTTCCTGTTGGTGTCTAGGAGACCTTCCTGATGCCCTGAAACATTTTTTTTAGAGCAAGGCCCAAGTCGTACGTCATAGCTCTCCACTTCACAATGATTAAGCAAGACTCCTGCCAAACTCCACATTTCACTTTAGAGCACATGCCTTAAACTGACATATTGTCTCCACAATGATTTGTGTTTTTACACTCATAACAGCTTGATACTCCTTCAGGGCAGAACCACAGTACCGTTAGCAGCATCCAGCGGTGAACCTGCTGGGAAGGGTGGAGGGCAACCAAGTGGGGGAGGTGGAAAAAGAGCAAGTGTCCCCCCTGAACTCTTCCATCTTTCCTGCAGACACCAAGCAGTACCCTGCATTCATCGGACACAAACCGGGAAAAAACAATACGCAGCGGCACAAGCTGGACATCCAGCTTATCGTGATCTTGAACAGGACCCTATACATTGCTGCCAGGTTAGTGAACTTCCTCTTCTCCTTAACTGTTTGCTGACCTCCTCTTCTTTTCAGCCCAAACTTCACTTCTACCCACTCAGTCTGAATCCTCAAACAGCTGATGTTTACCATGTGGTTGGTAGTGTAACAGTTACCCTAGAGTGACACTTAACCTGTATCGTTTCAGGGAGATGTCCAGCTTCTAATTTTCATCGCATAAAGCTTCCCAGACTCAGTGAAATGTCATTATCATATTATAGTATTTGAGGCTGCTGTGCATGCGTATGACGTGACTTTTTCTGCTTACGAGGAAGCCCATACAATTTCTCCTTTGTCTTGGCAGCATCGTGCAAAGATAATGTGGTCATAAGATCAGGACACACCGCCTCTTTATTTCTTCTCCTCTTGCTGCGAAAGGGAACTCCAATTAGTGTGCTGCGGTTTTGGCATTTAGGCCAACACAAGGCGGGCTCCTTTATGCCATCACATTTATGCGAGCAGACTGATTTATGGGTTGAATTCCTTCTTCTCAGTAAGGTGTGAGTGTAAGGGAGGAGGCATGAGGTGAAAGACACAACACAGGTTTATCAGCTGCGCTCTCAGGTGTCACACTGCACATCTGTGTTCAGGCAGCTTTTCTCACACAAGGCTTAGACCCAGCCTCCTTTAGCCCGGCCACTGGAGCTCAACCCCGCGCTGTACCCTGGACTACATTATTGTCCCAGTTCCAGTGAAAAAAGCCCACGGTCTGGACAAAAATGGAACCTTGCAGGGGTGATGTTTGCACAGAGCCCCTTGTTTTGCAGTGCTAGCAGCAGCCCTGCTTAAAAAAAATCCTCCATTGGCTTGTCACTTGTTTTCAACATTAATTTTAACTTATTTAGAATATATCCGGTGAGGTCCACAGTACCAGTGATCAAGAAAACATGAACAAGAGAGGGACAAAAGCAATGAATCTGTCAACGGAGTAGTGAAAAAACATGAGATAAATGGAAAGGAGAAAAATCTTAGTCTTCCCATTCCAGTGGATGGCTGGGAGGTGTGGATGCTGGCAGCTGATAAGAAGAGGTGGCTTTCGTTTTAATCCCGGAATTACTGTTCTGTTCTTCAGTAGGGAACCCGACCCAAACTGCAGTAATATGCAACTTTATTCATTTGATAACTTTCATGTGTATTTTGTTTTTCATCTGTATTTTTTTATGTGAAGAACCTGTCTCTCTATTGTACAGTGGGATTTTGTTCCACAATACCAGTGCATTGTCACAAAAAGCTGCCTCTCCAGTCATGTTGTGTATAACTTTTGGTAGGTGCAATAGGTTTGCATGTACAGATCTGAGAGCATGGCTCAGATTATGCTCTCAAAGGCATTCTATGTTCTTTGATGCAAAAAACTCTTACAGTTATTTGTACAGCTTATAGGTGAGCAGTGCAGTTCAGTAAGTGCAAATGTTTTATGAGCTCTTTTTGTTATAGTCCAGGCTCTAGTTGCAGCATTCTTTACACTGTTAAATAGTTGTTTGAGAGACCAAAAAAAATACAAAGAGCATTATAATAATCAGGTTCACTAATGATAAATGAAAGGGTCTGCTTCTCCAAATCCCATAGTGACAAAAAGTTCTTACTTTCACTAACTTATTTAACCTATCTTAGGAACTTACTATGCTAAGTTATCTAACCACGTATAATGTATCATAGAAACTGTAAGCTATATAAGTCAGTTTAGTTGAAATAGTACTTTGGGTGTGTGTGTGTGTGTGTTCTGAAAGGGTTCTTATGCTACAAATGACGATAGATGATGCCCAGTTCAGCTCTCCAGATGGTGACTATAGTCGACTTTCCTGCTGCCAGCACTGCAGAGAGCTGGTCTCACGAGCATAACCAACCTCTCCGGCTTACCGTATTTACCGTGTTTACACCGTGGTTGTTTGCTTTGTGCCTATACTCTGCACGGGTGTGTTCCCTGGCCTGTCTTTGCTATCATCTCACAGAAGCTGTCATTGAGCTTCACTGCAATATGCTGGACACCAACCCATGCACCCTGGACATTCTTTACTGCTGACTTTCACTTAAGTACAAAGACAAAATTAGTTTTATTAGTGTTGTGTTTTATTATTTTTTTCAATAGTTTATCCTGGTTTAAGTGCTTTTCTTCCAAAGTACAAGTATGAATAAAGAGATTCATTATTTAGACAAAGATTCTTTATTGCCGCATGTCTGTCCTACCTCAGTCCTAGTGCCACGTAGATGTTTGTTAACTTGTTTCCTGAATACAAGGCCCTGTCAGTGGTTAAAAGTCATGACCGACTGTGGCGTGCCCCTTCAAAGCAGCGTGTTACCAAGAGCTCTACACAGTCTCGATGGAATCCCTCAGAAGTTCTGCTTCTCAGTCCAACTACTCACACAGCAGTTATGACCTCCCCACTTTCTGTGCCAGGGAGACGTGAGAGTTTTGAAGGAGGCCCCTGGGAATTGAGCTGCCCCCTGCCTCCCCACCCACCCCACTCTGCTCCCTCAGGCTGTCATGGCTCTTGAAGGGGAGACTGACCATTAGTGCCACTAACAGCACTTCCCAACATGATCAGACCTGCTGAGTCCAGAACTGTCACCCTGTATAGATATGTTTAAAATGCTATATTTACTTTGTGTACCAGCGCCCACAGCATACAGTCCCCCTCTCCCTCACCACACCCCTGAGCTGCCCCCCTCAGCCCAGCCTGTAACACGCATACATGACATTGTAGGAATTCTCTTTACCCCCTCAATACGTATCCACGGTGATGCTACCCACCACTTCATCTGTAGTCTTGACTGAGAGTGGGAATGTGGGAAGCGATTACTGGAGCATCCCTGCAGTTCTGGGCCATCGTGGAAAAAAAAAACTGGGTTGCTTTCTGGTTTGCACTGGAAATGAATTTGTCTCACTTATTATGCTTGCCTCAAATCCAGTTAAAGCCCATTAATGACACAGATTACACTGCTGCCTCTCAAAACCAGTTGCTAATGTGGACCCACTGTAGTGTCATGGTTGTACGGAATGTAAATGGGACTTTGGGAGCAGGCCAACCCGGGGAGAAAAAAAACTGTTATCTGTTCGCTTCCCCGATGGCGGGCTAATTTAACACCTCTGCTATAGCGCATTCCTGTCCGTTTGCTCTTGTCTGAGAGTGTAATTGCCTGCAACACACTTGTGTGTATGGGTCTGGGGGATGGGGCTGTGTTTACAGTGACCCATTCCTGTGCATGATCCACGTATGATGGCGGTGGGTTGGAGAGTGGAGAGATGGTGTTGGTTCTAATCTTGCTGGTTCTCCAACTGGAGGCGATAGGTGTGGCGTGGACCACATACTGATGGTGGCCTTCTTTCTGCATTGCAAGCA
This sequence comes from Arapaima gigas, assembly GCA_900497675.1. Classification (NCBI taxonomy): domain Eukaryota; kingdom Metazoa; phylum Chordata; class Actinopteri; order Osteoglossiformes; family Osteoglossidae; genus Arapaima; species Arapaima gigas. The sequence continues at coordinate 442,883 of UFQX01000296.1, read as the reverse complement.
GGCAGTGTTGTACAATAGGACCACCAGATGGAAGGTTCTGGCCTGGGGTAACCCTGGAAGAAATGGGGTGTTATGAAAATGCCACTCTGGCACAAAGGCGTTCTGTTTGCACTATGTACATTCCCTGTTCTGTCCACCCCAAGGCCCTGCTCTGACCTGGAGGGCCACCATACATGTCTGGTGACAGGAGCGGTTACTCTTATCCTGTCCTCACTCACACAGGCAATGCAAGGCCCCTTTTCTCTTTAGTGCTGCAAACAAAGTGATACAGTTGGGGGGGCTTGGTATCTCCAGAGATGACATTGTTTATTGTTTGTATTGTCAATTAGGTGCAGTGATAGTATTGGCTTGTGTTTTCCCCTTGTGTTCGTGCATTGTGATGAGAATAGCTTCACATGTAGGAACCATTTGGCGGACGGGGCGTCTGGGCCATCTGGTCTCACTGTTTCAGCAAAGCAGACTCTGTGTTCTATGATCACAGGTCTGTTTCACCCCATGTGGTACGTTCAAAGGGGTTTTTTTAACAGTTGATGTGTAGAATAGCCAGCGGAACAGGATTTTTTAAAATGAAATTTAGGGCAGCTGGAGCAGCCCAGACTCATGGGGAACTGTAGGAGACAGCAGGAAGGAGGAAGCGGGACACAAATCATGTGTTTGGGTAGCAAGCTCCAGAACAGCGTGGGGGGGGGGGGGGGGGTCCACTGTTACGGCAGCAGGTTGGTACCNTTGGGGAGGAAACCCCAGAAGGGGGGGGGGGGGGGGGGGGTGTCCACTGTTACGGCAGCAGGTTGGTACCTCTACGTCTCCACGCTGCATCTCTTTTCCTAGTTTCTGTCGGGACCCTCCCTGGCGTAACGGGTGGGATTAGCGCTGCTCAAAAGGGGTATCAAAAAGAGCATGAAAAACAGTGGAGGAGGGGGATAGCGACAAGCTCTGGCAGCATGTATTTCTTTCCAGAAGAGACTCACTCAAGTGCAGCCGAGTTAGATGCCCGATCCTGCAGACAGCATGGATCTCATCTTCACAGCAGCATATTCTGAATCCACCTTCCCCCTCCAACCGTGGCGAGTGATAAGGATGGTGTCGTGCTGTGTGTACAGTCGACGACAAAGGGGTTCTTATCACTGCTTGCTTAGCATATCAAGGCACGGAAAAACAAAGAAAGCAGAGGGGAGGCATGCAGAGGCGCCTCACTCTGTGTGTCTGCGTGGGGCAAGGGAGACACAAAACTGAAATCTCTTAGAAACCCACCTCCCCTCTGCATTTTTTTTTTTTTGGCTAATGACAGAGCAGCATCATCAGGCTCTTTGACAACATTAAAGTTCACCAAAGCATTAAGAGTCCAATGTTGTTATTCTAGTCCCTGCGATGTAGAGCAAGGCCTTGTCCTGAGCCTGATGTGCAAGTTGAGAGCAGTGGCATTAGTCTTTTCTTTATGTAAATTGCACACATGACATCACAACAAGAAGGATTGATCAACAGCCTTAGTTACAACCCCTTCTCTTTGTAGCGGCATCAGTGGTAGTAATTTAGCATTATAACAGTGGCAATCAGCTCAAAAGCCAATTAACTGACCATTAACCCGTGCCTGTAGGTTATGGGTTCCATACAAAAGGCAACGGTACAAATTGGTGGTTTACTGACTGGGATAGATTGAAGGGGTGAAAGGAAGAAACCGTCTGCTGTAAAAGCAGCAATTAAGAACTGATTCCCCTCAGAACAGCTGAGAGGTTTCTAATAAAGCAGCACTTCTTTTCTCCCGTCTTTTCAACGTGACCTTCGTGTGAACTGGGGGACCACACAAACCACAGGCCTAACATGATTTTGTATACTTCTGTACTAAATTGATTTATCGCAGGACAAACGCGCAATGTACTACACAATGCGTCTGCATTTCACACGTGTATAAATGGAGTCTCTCCCTTATTCATCAGCATTTATCAGTGTGCTACCGCATGGAAAAAAAACAGGGAATTGTCCCGTGAAATAGCAAATGTGCTTCCTCGGTCGGACATGAAAGAAGGTTCTTGAAAAGGGAGTGACCTTAAGAGGCGCCGCAACGTTTTGTCACATTAGCGGCCTTCCCGCCTCCCCCTTATCACGCGCAAAAGGCACATTTTGGTTAATTAAATGGATAAAAAGTGCTCTTACTTGATTTGCATAATTAGTCTAAGAAAATGGACTGCAAAGTGGCGTAACAGCGAAACTTACTTGATGTGAAAGACGGCATCCATACAGCAGGCGAGTTTTCCATCCAGTAAATATGTTCCTCTCTGATTAAAAACACATTTGCAAGTAGCCTTAAACTCCTTTTTTTTTTTACTGGCTGGGCCCCCCATTTTTTTATTTTTGTTTTGCCAGCCAAATCTTTCCCGCACGTGTCTGTCGCCGTCTGTTCTACTCTCAATTATCAGTGGACTTTGCAGAAGAGGTGTTTTACCCTTCAAGTTTATGGGTTCCACATGTGGGCCCAAGCATGCTGCTACCTCAAGTCAGACGCTCAGGTTCCTGCACGCTTCTTAATGACCGGGGATATATATTTCTCATGGGCAAATGCTGTGTCTAATTGACGTGAACGACCCAGAGTGACTTGGCACTCCCTGCGCAAACCTTTCCTGCTGAACAAAGAGGTCCTTTGTCTTCTGCTGAAGCTTTCAAAACCTTTGTTGACTGTCTGAGAGAGTGCGTCGCCCCATTTCACAGTTCCGCACTCTTCTGTCACAGGGGAAGAAAAGAGAGACAAAACAAAAAAGAATGGGAACAAAATAAAATAGAAGACGAACATCACAGAAGCAAAATGTCCCATAATTCTTAAAAGCAGACATTTTCAAACAAAACATTTTGCTAGACCTCCCAGCAAAAAGTTCGGACCCCTGAAAGAATACAGTGTCGTACACAGTAACCCAATGCACTGTTAGTATGGAAGTGTACATCAATGTCATGTATAGATTGTACTATACAATGCAGTACAATGTAGGGCAAATGGTAAAAGCTGAATGTGCATGAGTTTGTTTCATGATGTGTTTCAGGGATCACATATACACAGTGGACATGGACTCTGCGATTACAGACGAGATCTTCTTCAGCAAGGTGAGTGCTGCAGAAATGGCACCGCTGTGTGTCCACATCAGATCATCCGACAGACAAACCGCCACATGCTCTATTCACCCAAGTGGGATCAGGCGGCTGGCAGCAACGAGCCCTAACCCCGATAAGCAAATCGTCCTTGTCAGGCCTCAAATTTCTCTTCTCAAAATCTAAAATGAGGCCTAGCAATTACACACATATGTAATGGTCCACCTTGGCGTTTTTAACTGGCCGCTTCCACATTGTAGCTACGCAGCACAGATGTATCAGAGTGATAGGAGGGAATATTCACCTTTGGAATGCTGAATTATACGGACTCTCTGAACACTTCTGTGTGGCTGGATTAGAGATCTCAGCACAGGGGGCCTCCTAGAGCTTGCTTGTTGACTTTCAAAGGGGAAGGATTTTTCTGGTGCAAAATCATAGCCCTCTCCTGCTGTCTTGCAGAAACTAACATGGAAGTCCAGGCAGGCAGATGTGGACACCTGCCGAATGAAAGGGAAGCACAAGGTACCGTGGTACCGTACCCATTCTGTACAGGTGGAGGGTGTGGTTTGCAGCATCTCTTGGGGTACTCTCTGAGGGTGTGAAGTCAATATTCACAAAATCATAGACCATTGCCAGTCTAAGAATTACATGTTATTTGCTAATGCATGTTCCGTTTTGGAAGCTCAGCCATGAATGGATCTCAGCAGAGAAGTTGATCATTTTCTGTCAGAGCTCTCAGTGATGACACTTGGAATGCTCACATTCCTGCTTAAATAAATATTGAAGTGAAAGGTGTGCCTTTGTGGAATTCATCAACAAAACCACATTGGTGCGTTGGTTTTGTTACCTGGAGTGATTCCATCTGTCAAGAATGCATCTGTCATGAGGCTCATTGTTTCCTTTTTCCTCGACTCCTCAAGGATGAGTGTCACAACTTCATCAAGGTCCTTCTCCAGCAGAAGAATGACACATTGTTTGTGTGCGGAACCAACGCCTTCAACCCAGCCTGTCGGACATACAAGGTACATCTCTCGCTCTCCAGCTTCTCCTGAGCTTCCATCACTAAAAAAGAATGTGTGAAATGTCTGGAGGAGGCCATCACAAGAGTACAAATGAGGACTGTGTGTCAGGTTCAGTGATAAAAGGTGCCTGGCATGAGGAAAGTGCCACTGGTGAAATATCCAGGGACATAAACAGAAAAAGAATCTAAAACTTTCATATGTACATTCCAGAAACTTTTCAGAGAGGGGGTAATGCTATTCATCTAGACATGGTTGTTAGGTTGCACTCACACTATTAAGCGCAGGAATTTTCTGTGACAGTACAGGTGAAATTGAGTGAGGCTCCCTGTTTTCAGACTGACACGTTGCAGGTAGGTAAAGGCCCATTGAATTCCGGATGCTTTTTTTAAACACTAAACTCTGGCCAGAACTTTCAGCCAATCAGATGCTCCATAGTGAGAAACTACAACTCCCATGTTTTTGGAGATTCTGTGGGAAGCAAATAACTGACCACTGAGGGAAAGTGGCAAACGTTCTTAAAAAATAAAAGCATAGTTTTTCAAAACCATGTCCTTTTTATGAACCAAAAACTCCAAAAAAAGGCATAAAGGTTGCTAAAGACCTGGTGACGTTATTAAAATGAATTCATAAGTGACTAATGGCTTCACCTTGCATGGTCTCACATTGCACCCAGTACAAAAAGCTCTTAATTCACATCAATTTGAGGCATGTTTGAATTCCTGTCCTAGACATGAGGATAAAAGTGGAAGTTAAAATTCAGCTGCTATTTCTGCTTTGAGTGATTTTAGGTGAACATGTGCTGCAGGGGAAGTATCATGCGCTCATGCATATATCAAACAAATGTAAATGGCTTCTGCAACAAAAGCCCACTGTTTCTTGGCTGCTCTGTTGTGCCGTTCCACTTCTGCTCCCGGGTGTTGGTTTTCTTCCACAAACCATCACTTCCTCATCACTTCAGAGTCATTTCTCTGGGATTCCCAAGCATTTTAGGATAAATGGGTTTGCTTTCCTCACCCGAGTGCATTTGGTGAAGGTGCCAGTCAGTGGCATATGATAGAATGGGATACTGTCAATGATAGTGTTGATAACCCCTCTCCAAGCAATGGTTGGCAGAATGTTTGTCCTAAGCATAATTACATATTCTCCATCACTGTATATGATTCAAAACTGTTGATTCAACAGCCCGTGTACTACAGAGCAGACAGTTTGAGGACCACATCCCCCCTTTTATTATCTCAGCACTTTTGTCTCATATGTGCTGCAGCCAATTCCTCGGGGTGTCACGCGAGATATTGGAGCATGAGAAGAACATCCACCACCTCCAGTTAATGCCCATGGACATCACCGTGTTCCAGAAAGATGATGCTTACAGGTGGCACTCTGGGAAATCAGAAAAAGATCTTCATTATGGCAATGTGGCACTAGGCCATCAGGGTATCGTAAAACACACAGGCACCATATGGCAATCGGGGTGACTAAATGGAGGGAATCTTTTATGACTGCTGTTAAACTCAGTGAAGACGAAGCACGCCACGAGGTGGCTCCTGTGATTTCACAGATCTTCTTGTGCGTGGAGCAAATTGGAGAGGCGCCTGATGTCCCAGTGAAGTTTCCCAAAAGCTATGTGGGGAAAGGTGTCGTTTCTCTTCCACTGAGTTCCTTTAGCTTCTTCCATGTTCCATGGTTATTACTGTCATCCTGTGTGCAAGTGGCAGGAGTTCATGTTCAGACAAAGGTGCAGCATAATTGCTGACACTGAAATAACCTTAGACCAAGGGGGGGGGGGGTTGTACTGGTAGTGCCCTTGGTAAACCTACCCGTCACACACACACACACACCTGCACATGCACCCACTCAGTGCAGCAAAACCAAGCACATACCGGCTGGTGCTCAGGCAGCCCTTTATCTCTCCCTATGATGACAGGCCAGAAAAGAGCTTCTGTTTCAGGGCCAGACTCATCTCACATTAATCAGAGTGCCTGGGGGCTGATGAGGAAAGAGGTGTGTGTGTGTGTGTGTGTGTGTGTGTGTGTGTGTGTGTGTAGAATGGGGCAGAGGAGGGCAGGACAAATGTTCCCTACTGACAGATTCTACGACTCGCCCTTGCAACCCTCACGCTTTCCCTCTCCCTCCTTCCTCTCTCCCTCATCCCCAAACTCCCCTGAAGGTCCCATCTGCGCACAGCTTCTGCTCTGGCCCGACCCTGCCGTTGGCGGCTCATGCAGACAGACAGCTCACCACTGCCATCCCTGAACACAGAAACCTTCGTGCCATTATGCTGTGTGCTAGATATACAACCTGGTGTGGATTACATCACCTGTTGCTATGCAGAGGGGGGGTCACGGTGTCTAGGGAGCACAGGTGACAGTTTGGCTGTATGTCTCCTCTTAATTACTGGCAATCACAGCCATTTGAAATATGGACTTTGGCACAGCAGACTTGGTGCAAGGCCTATAATTATACAGTCACACATCTGCAAACACACACACACACACACACACACACACACACACACACACACACACACACACACAGACTGCCTTCAGCTGTAGGAAAGAAAATTGCTGAGAAACCACTAGAGAAAGACATATTACTTTGGTACCTCTGAATATATTTTTTAACCTTGTATTTATATGCACTACCTGTACATGACAGATTCTGCAGCCCAAGGAATCAAGGAGTATTTTTCTACACATAAGACAAAGCCATTCATTTGTTCTTGCTGTGGGATGCCTGCTTGGGATTGTATACCTGTAGATTGTCAGGGAGAAGCTTCCACTTGTTCAAAACGCTAGAATGGGACACAGACGGTGAGTGTGGTCCTCAGGGGAATCAGCCCGGAAGATGAAAACCCGACTAACATGCAGACCTCAACCCTAGAAGGAAAAAAAATGGAATATTGAATCGGGGCTAATTTTCATCTTTAATGTTACAATATAAAAATGAATACACATGACTCTTAAGTGGTAGTCAGGGTGTTGCAGCCATATATTTTTTTCAAGACCATTATTGTTAATTACAGTTTTCACTCTTATTTGAACTTGAAAGCTGAACTCAAATGAGTGGCTGTAGTTTTTTAGCTTTTTTTCTGCTATAATTTGAGGCTCCAAGTCAATTACAGTGTCACTGAAATAGATTTTTGGATTTAAAATGTTGCCTGGCAGTGTGTGTGGCGCTTGCTGTGTGACCTTTCTGGCGGGGTAGATGATAGCCGTTTCCGCTGAGACAGGAATAGAAAAACAAAATGACCTGTTTAGAGCCCAAAAAGGGCAGCGTAAGCACTAGTCCGCCTTGGCAGGCAACTGTCTCCGTCGACAACGAGAGGAAGTCTAATCCTCTGAGCAAAGCAGGGCTGGCATGAGCGGCACGGGGGCATCCCCTCTGAGACAAGAGCTGCGTCATATCTTCCACCCACCCTGCATCCATCCAAAAAATACCACCCCCCCACTAATTTGTTGGAGGGATTGAACTGGGCGGCGCACAGGCAAGGGGTGAGACTTCAGTCAGGGCGTGGCCCAAGCAGACCGATCATCCTCCTCCCTCTCTATCACTCTCTCTCTCTTCCTCTCTCTGCAGATGGACTCCCTGGAGGCTGTTGGAGAGGAGATCAGTGGGATGGCACGTTGCCCATATGATGCCAAGCATGCCAATGTTGCCCTGTTTGCTGGTGAGCCCACAGCGCCCACACGTGCCTATATACACCCGTTAAAAGCAGATGTGTACATATGTGCTCTCACAAATAGATGCAGAAACACACACAGTTGTTTAAGTACATGCACAGCATGAGAAAATGCACACACTTAGAGGGTGCATGCACATCGCAAATGATATCTACAAAACCTTAGTGAGATTATTCAGAAATGCACGTTTAATTTAAACTTGACTTATGTGAGAGATGCAGTATAAAACAGACTGAGCTTCTTTAGTGCCAGAACAGCTGAAATGCCAAAGAGTGAAGAGATAGCGGGAGGTGCTATGGGTAGGGGTCTGGTCACTAAACCTGGCAGCTGTAGGATTGAGTCCCGTGAAGATGTTTGCTATTGAATAAATACTGCATATATAATATGCAAAAATATAAACAAAACCTGCCTAATAATGCCCCCAATTGACCACCAGCTATGTTGACAGGTGATAGTTGGCGGGGGGGGGGGGGTCACCTCCTAACTACTAACTAATAACTAGACATTCCTGGTTGCACCTCTCCCTCCAGGACCCACCAAAGGTGAAATAGAAATAGAAAGAGAAAAAAACACCACAACAATTAAGAAACCAGACAAAAGATGATGAAAAAAGATGGTAAGATTCGCAACAGGAAGGAGAAAGAGTGTAAAACGTACAATGAAATCATATAAGAACCAAAAAAAAATAAGTTTAGCACTTTGAATAAAAGAATGTACCACTCTCAGCATCAGTCGTTCATCTTCAGGTCAGCAGGAACGTGGTGGCGTACACCGTGCAGTCAAACACTCGGATCTTCTCTGCATGCAGACATCTCAGACGGGCTGGAAAAGTAAAACCCAGTAGACTTTCCGTTGCTTAAAGGCCCTAATGACCTCATCAGATTCACGTCTCTTACAGGTGATTTCACCAGACAGATTGGAACAGAGTCGCAGATGGGAGTCTTTGAAGATGATGTTCAGTTTCTTTGCAGCAGCTTTTTCAATGTATTCTTTGTCAGAGTGGCACAAAAACTGAAACAGGATGGTCCTTGGACAGTCATTCAGGTTGGGGGTGTGGTGAGGTAGTCGGTAGGCAAAATCAATCTCAATAGGAGCAAAAACAGTTGACAGCTGAACCCATGAGTGTAGATCATCCTTCAGAAATTGACTCAGAAAAGCATTACCTTTGATATTCTCTGACAGAGCCACAATTTTCAGATTATTAGAGCAATTTTTAAAATCCGGTCCAGTTTTGCTTATTGTAGCTCTGCCTTCTGCTCCAAAGGGGCTATTAAATTAGTTTTCAAATCCAGCGAGTTCTCCGTTTCATAGTTCCTACTTTCCACCTCAGCAGAAAGATTCTAGTTTATTCACACAATCAGTTAAATTTGAGAATTTTGTTTCCAGAGTCAAAATAGAGTAGGGTAGTCTCTCCAGTTTAACATTCACATCGCTCAGCTGAAGAGCCATGGTGTCTATATTGGCTTCCATACAGGTTAATCCGACGTCATGAATCTCTCATGTATGCTAACAAACCTGCTCGATCTGCCTGTGGGTGAGTTGGCACAGCTGGTCACCGTAGCTCCAGTTTCTTCTTTGCGTTTGTTAAAACATCCAGTCCGTCCACAGCAACTTGCTTTGGTTGTGTCGTTTCAGTCATACCTTTTTCAGTGGCCTCTACTTTCCATAGTTCCCCATTCTGAGAGCAAAAACCAAGGCAAAAATTTGGATAATTATTGTCGCCCGTAGAACGAGATATTTCGAATTCTTTCAATTGTAGGTCATATGAATAGAGCAAAAATTCAAAAGTTGTGGGTCTCTGGAGAGAAGAAAAAATGTATGTGGCCATCTTGGAAAATAGCCACAAAGGCAAAAAAAGACAATGGAGTGTAGTAGTGTAGTGTGTTGTATCGAAGTTCACATTACAGCTTGACTCCAGTTAACCTTTTCTATACAATGTCATTCATTTTGAGCAGAACTCTGAATTTGGAAAATTGGAGTATCGAACACATGATACTCTGGACCATCCTCCAGGTTGTCATTTGGTGGAAAGCTGGGACTTATTTATTCTGTTTTTATAGCTTAAATCCACCTCATGTTTGGCGGAAGCATGTTACTTTGATTAGATTTTAACAGAAAAGTACCTGTCTGAGGACGTTGGTGCTAGGGAGCAAAACAAAGACCTGATTTTTTAATAAACCAAAGTATACCAAAGGACATATTGCTTAAATTAAACTCCACATTTGCGTAGAGAACGCTGTCTGTGTTTATTTATAATCACCCCGAGACGGACTTACGTTTTTATGAATGCGTGGATGTGCGAGCCGAGGTCTACTCCATCGATTGTTTTTGTGTACAGGAAGAGGGAGAAAGCAGTCTGAGTTCTGCTGTTGCTGCCTGTCGGCTGCTACCCATCTGACCTCATATATCTCCTGACTGTCTGCGAGTCGCTTCCTCCCATTCAAAATGCAGGAATAGATCACTGATGGCAAATCCGTCCTGCCGAGCAGCTCGGCATCATCTCCACGGTGATGCAGGCAGAGAGCTGGGAAAGCAGCTGATGCTCTCTCTGAGAGGAGGCAGACAGGAATACGAAACTCCTCACAAATTGAAAGTGTCGAGGAGCGGAGGAACAAATATTGCTATTTGTGGCTTTTTTTATACATTTAAGAACTTGACAGTATGCCAACCCATGTTGCATAAATGTGTTACCATTTCACTCAATTGGTCAAGCGCTCTAGTCGTGAGGGATTCATAAAGCTTCCTTTGTAAGTGCTAGATGTTTGTGTATGGTAATTGGATGCGATTCACAGTGGATTGGTCCTATGGCCAGTACCAGGATGTGTGATCCAGGCTATATAACTAAGCCTTAAATCGGTGTTGTTGTGGTCTTTCCTCCAAAGCAGCTAAAGAATAAAAGCAAAAGACCAGCGATGACAGCCATTAGTAAAGGTGGCCTCACCCACCACCCACCATGGTCACAACCCAGGGGGCAGGGGGGTCAGGTCTTTGTGTCTGCTGTCTGCTGTGTGGAGGTGTGGCAGGACCCCCCCCCCCCAGTTCTACAGCTGCTGCCTGCTGACCATGTATGACACAGAGTGAACTATTTCTGTCCAGGAGACCTTTCAGTCTTACATGCACATTTATACAACAAACTGGTGGAAGACTTGAACATGACATGTACACGTGTGTACACAGTGACATATCTTACGCATTCATTGACTGGCTCACATGGTTTTACCATGTCTACCCTGGCCATTGTGCAATGGGGAAATGTAAATGGATGGTTTAAAATTAAGAAGCATGTGGGTGTTCTCATTGTAATGCATAGAGTTTGAGCGTTTTGTAGTGTAAGCGAGTGGAGTAGATAATGTTATGGGTCAACCCCATTTACCGGCGGAAAATTGACTAAGGATTTTCATCACTTTGCATTGAGAATTCTTACGTGACCATATGCATGAAATGAAATGAAAGGTGCTGGACTGAAATCAGAATACATCTGCTTTTATGGTAACTGGTTCTGCAATAGAGCCACCCTTAATTTCCATTAAGTATTGTTCTGCAGATATTCTCTTTTAATCCCCAGCGTTAACACAGGTAGCTTGCGTGGCACAGAGGCTGTCTTCGCCTAGGGTTCCATTTGCATGCTGCTGGGGAATTTAATGTGCGTTGCAAGTTTGGGCCTGCCAACATAGTTGAACTGACCATTTTTGTGCGGTGTGGAAAACAGGCTTGCTTTCTGGAACCAGTCTACCATGGCCAGCACGTGCTCCCTCTGTGGACGTGAAGGTGTTTGGTGACGTGTGAAAATGTAACATGTGCATCCGCATTAAGTGGGACAGACATAAACCTGTTTAATATACCTACTCAATGACACAGACAGAAGTTAGTGTAATCCATAATACCTCTTTCAAAACAAGAGCAGCATTAGGCAGCTTCTACCTTTGAACTGGAATTGTTATGGTAAACATGTTCAATGCTGTGTGGCTGTCTGCAAATTATTTATGTATTCTTCTTGTTTTATATTGCATTTGCTGATGGTAATAGTACTGAAGAAGTATAAAGGTGATCACTCAGGATACTGTTTACCACATCTACATTCTTCCATAGACTCCTTCATAGGCTACTGATTGTTGTTTATGTCAACTATGCTATGCTGAACTTGTTTACATCTGTATTTAAATATCTGTATTTTCATATTATTGTGTGGACATTTTACTGTAGTCTGGATTCACCGCACACTCAAATAGGCTGATCGCGTTTTTTGCGAAGATATTGCGGAGATGTTCAGGCCACCCCGTTGTTACTTCTGTCAGCGATAAGCCTCTCAGACACTGTGGCCAGGGTGGATTGGAAACGTTACTCCTACAAACCAAAGGGAGCTTGTTGAGACCAAAAATAAATCAATAACAAAAAGGGGGGGGGGGTCGTGATTCAGCCTTCCATCTGCGGGTTATGTCTTCTCCAGTTGGAGAGCTGTTAAACTGATTCATTTCCATTGATATTCCCCGTTAACTAAATTACACTCCTGTTTTGCCACGGCCGAATAAACACCCGAGGACGACCTGCTCGCTTCTGACCGAATTGCAAATTTCTGTATAATCACGGGCGTTTTTTCTGCCACACTCCTTTTAATTATACAGTTAAAATTTCCAGAGCAGGCCTCCAGTGCACGATGAAGTCATTCCATTTGAGCTACCTACTTCTTATATAAATGAGTGCACACAAATGCTGGTGGGAGCACGCATGCCTCTTTCTGTGTAGATGTGGCCTACGGCTTCTGCATCTCCTGGTGTTCTGTGTTTATACAGTATGTTCTGTCACAGAGCGTGGCTTTGTAGCAGGCACGTGTTGGCCGAGAATTGACGTGACTGGGTTACCCATGCTCCTTTTCGCCCCCCCAGATGGAAAGCTTTACTCAGCCACAGTGACGGACTTCCTGGCCATCGATGCAGTCATCTATCGCAGCCTTGGGGACAGCCCAACCCTGCGCACGGTCAAACACGACTCAAAGTGGCTTAAAGGTGAGCCCCCCCTCCCCCCCCGCTTCCCTGAGCTATGGTCACCATAGGACTCTGGCCAGCTGTGGGGAAAAAAAACTGGTGTGTGTGCATGCGTGTGTGTGAGACTTGCTTGAGTTAGCTATTGGCTCATCTGTGAGTGGTGCTCAGATGCTCTGATGCATCCAGAACCACAGGACTCCCAACAGTGGCTCGTGGGGATTCATCATATCCCAGTGTCACACATCCAGCATATGCCTCACACAAACTCAGCAGCATCATTTAAATATTTATATGTGTGCAAATTAAGTTATACATCAACAGTAGAGAACAGTTAAAAGCAAATTTGGCCATTTTTTGTGGCTGGGATGTCATGTTTTACCTTATAGAAAAGTGATGTAGCAGAACTGCAGCAGTAAACTATTTTCTGATACAGATGGTCAGCTATGTTGGGCAACACTTACCAAGCTAAACACCTGAACAATGTGGATGATGATTATATGTTTCTTGCTTCCAGAGCCCTATTTCGTGCAGGCGGTGGATTATGGGGACTTCATCTACTTTTTCTTCCGAGAAATTGCTATGGAGTACAACACCATGGGAAAGGTGAGGCCATAGGGAGGTACCCGCGTACCGGCTGCCTCTTCCTGGTAAAAAGTGCCCCTTCCTGCGCAGACACACAGTCAGCACCCGTGTGAGGAAGCAAACAAGAATAAGGTGTACCAAGCAGCCAACGGGGTGGGACTGGGAAGAACCGTGTTTGCTCACCACTTTCAGTTAAGAAAACAGCACACAGGATATTGTACCTAAAATTAGTATAAATATCCCGGTCGTGTCTTCGCTGCACGATTGAATTTACACGCACATACACAAACATACATCCAAGCCTTTTAATGGGTCATTTAATTTGAGCTGTTATACATTTACACGAGTCCTGGGAAAAGCAGTTAAGTTGGGAACAATGTATGTGGGGAAATCGTGAACCATTTAAAGTGATTTTTATAATCAACTTGCTATAATTTGGCTGGAGGCGATACAGAAAGCAAGTACGGGGAAGAATTGTCACCACCCACAGCTCACAGTGAAGTGTACACACACACTCACAGACAAACACACACACACACGCATACAAAAAGAAGGCACAGAAAAAATGTGTCACTGTCAAGCATTTATGTGTTTAAATTGGTCCATCTTATTATGTGTGCTGCTGCAGGGCTTATCATGGTAGTGGGAAATCTGTGGGCTGATGAGATTTCTAGCTTAAACTGCAATGTTTTAACCTCACTTTATGAGGAAAGAAGAACACATGCTGGACCCATTATCTCCCAAGTACATTTTCAGGCTCTTGTATCCCTGAATGAGGCCAGCCTGTGGAACTGGTTAAAGACACACTTTCTGGTGGTTCACTTTAAGAAGGAATGTATCTGTTCCCCAACAAAATAGTAAGTCGCTTAGGGTAAAATGATCTATTAGGATAATATGTAGGAGATCACTGTGGTGTCTCTGCTGAGAGGGCTGGAAGTTGCCGTGTGAGACCGGGAGTTTCCTCAGGGCTCAAGCAGCCCCAGCAAGCGGCTTTGCTCACACACCTAGGAACGGGTCGCTGTTGTTATTCCCCGACTCCAAAAACATCTAGATGGGTTATCACACGAATTCAGGTTCGAGGTAGATGCAGCAGAGCCCAGAATTGCTAGATAAGGTATCGATTGTTTTCAATAATCGGAGCCTTAGGCCTGGGCTCACTCTCAGTGCGAGTCTGAGAACCTGTTGTTATGTGAAAGGAGAAGCAGCTCTTGTGGTTTCAAGATTGGGCTGATATTTGTTGCCTGCATTATGGAGCTCTTTAGTGGCTACACAGATCAATGGCTTGTTTGTGTGCTGGGTAGTAGTAACTGAGGTGGTTATTGCTTCTAATTAGATTAAAACATTGGTCATACCAAAGAAGTCTCTGAAACAGAGATGTCTGGAGCATAGGCTTTTTTATATTTGGTGTCATATATCACCTGGGCAGTGACGTGCATGTTTTGGAAGTGTAGATTAACCTACTAGCAATAATAAAGAAGATGATTAAGGCAACTCATGTTCCATCTGCAAAGATTTAAGGTAATGTGCTACTCCAGAACACTGGAGTTCTCCCAGAGTGCTGTCATGGGCTTCATGTTTGTTTTTTGTCTTGGCCACATGGGGTGATGGGAGGGTGGCTATGCAAATGAAGTGGTGGGTGTTTTGACCCAAATGGGGTGTGTCCTCCCACAGGTGGTCTTCCCCCGGGTAGCCAGGGTGTGCAAGAATGACAGGGGTGGCTCTCAGAGGGTGCTGGAGAAGCAGTGGACCTCCTTTCTGAAGACCCGTCTGAACTGTTCCATTCCTGGCGACTCCCACTTTTACTTCAACATCCTGCAGGCCGTCACCGATGTAATCCACATCAGTGGCCGTGATGTTGTCATGGCCACCTTCTCCACACCTTACAACAGGTATGAAAGTGTAGTAGATAGTCGAATATGAGTGTTTTTTCAGTGGTATTTTTCTATGACTTTTCTGATCGTTTCTCTATGGGAACTCTTTCGAGTTTTATTCCGAGCAATTCAGTGAAATAAAAAAATGAGAATGTCCAGTTGGTAGAAGTTACCCTTAATGCTACCCAATGCAGCATTTATTGCATTTTCTTGACTGAAACAGCAGGAAAATATTAAAAATAGTGAAATAAATGTATTGAAGAAAGTTTTCATCATTATAATTCTATTTTCAGATCAGCAAGCTATAGTTCAGAAAATTCCATGGCCCCAAGATACTGGCTTTTTTTGTAAACGTTTGACATCATTGAGCTCCCTAACCGTTTCTTTAAAATTAACTTTTATGCAGCTCATATACTGCAATATAGAGCATGAAGAAGGAATTCAGAAATTTGGCTATTATCCCACCCAGCTGTGTTACGAGGGAAACATTAGTCATGATTCTGACCGATCGTCTGGACAACACGACATGACTCTTGTTCTGTATATATCCAGCCCCCCCAAAACAGAGAGATTTATGTCGCGTACCAGAGGCAAACAGAATGCCGCTTCTGTCACTATGACAATCCCCACTTTGTGCAGGCCAGTCTCTGGGTGTCGGGGAACAGGGTCGGAGCCAGGGAGCTTCAAATACCTCCTTCAGGCCACGAGCTGGAAGGGGCTTCATGATTCAGCCCCGCACTATGTGTACAGTGGCTGGCATCCCAGTGACCGACACGGGTTTTGGGGAAATCTCTCTCTTCCTCTCATACTCTTTCTCTCACTCTCCCCCTAACTCTGTCTCTCTGCAGCATCCCAGGCTCAGCCGTGTGCGCCTACGACATGGCAGAGATTTCTCTTGCCTTCACGGGTCGCTTCAAGGAGCAGAAGTCACCTGACTCCACCTGGACGCCGGTGCCAGAGGAGAAAGTTCCGCGTCCAAGGTACAACCACCTGCCCAACTCCCCAGCCTTCACCCACACCTGCACACAACTCAAACCAGCAGTCAGAAGGAACACCATTATGTAGATTAAACATAAGATCATTTTCTGCATGTCATTTTCCAGGTGTGTTTCCTAGATCTACATTTATCTCTTTGTTTGTTAATAAAGCCTGTTTGATACAATCTTTTGGCCTCAGAAGTGCCTGTAAAAGGATCTGCAGATAAGCACTGCCAGCTCCATATGGCTTACAGTGATGTCAACAGCAAACAGATATACCACCAGAGATCTGCATAAAGTGTTGTGTTTTCGTCAAAGGGGGTCAGGTGTTAATGAGATGAGAAGTACAGTGCTCTTTAAATTCATTTCATCACTGAGAAGGTCTTGATCAGCATATGAACAAAGATGGTTTTTCAGCAGACCTCTGAACAATGTTTTTCTTTGACCGGGCTGCCTTTCAGCTGCTGTGATGGTTCCACAGTAATCTTGCCCCCCCCCCCCCCCCCCCCGGAGAGAAGACCA
>UFQX01000296.1:401023-421307 GCA_900497675.1 Arapaima gigas | reverse complement strand
GGGGGGGGGGGGGGGGGGGGGGGGGGGGGGGGGCGCTGACGGAAAACAGTAATTCATACTTACATTTAGTTCATGGAGGAAGCAGCTTCCTGGAGCTGCATGCTACATATACAGTTTGTTGAGGCTAACATGGTACAAAAACAAACTGTAGGGCGAAAGAAACCATATTAAATGCACAGACTTGGCTTTTGATGATAAACGCTCGCGATCCCAGGCAATACAATCTGTGCCAACTTTGCTGTGTTATTATGTCCCAAGCGCCAATGCAAGGGCCCCAACCGAGGTCCCGCTCTGAAAATGGAGCGGAGACATTAAGCAGCTGCGTGACCTCAGATTCGCCTCACTTTCATACAATATTTCCCAGTGACTGAGGGGGGATTAAACAGGTTACGAGCTACCGGGTTGGCAGCAAGCAATCTGGAGCGTGTTTAGAAAGCGCTAATATAAAAGAGCTGTGGAAGTGTCGAATGGAGAGAAATGGCATCCCATTAAGAAGACACAATTAAATGTTTGTGAACGGTTCAGGGCCTTGGCACTCGGATAACTCCACTCCCACATGGTTGGCTCATTTGTGGCAATGTGCACCAATAGGCATTGTGGGTAACCGCCTCACCTGTTGAGTCCCACGAATTTCTCCATCTGTGACTGGCCTCCATCAACCAACTTGATATGACTATGATTAAATTCATACAAGGTGCCAGAGGTCTTTGAGTCTTACACTCTTGCACATCCTGTTAGCTTTCATCCACACCTGGAACAAAGCAACCAGATGAGGCGATAACTAGGAGTTAGACGTAACTCTCAAAATTTTAAGAACTGTTATTGCTCTGTTTTCCAGCTCTGTTACAAGGTGGAAATGAACGCATGTTTGCAATTGCGTTTCACGGCCTTGGTGGGGGGTCTTTATTGTATGAGTTCTTTAACACCACCTCCCGATCGCCCTGCTATAGAGGTGTCCTACAACCATAGCATTGCGTAAACCTGTAGGCTACGGCATTTCTGCCCGGCCCCCTGTTGTTTGTGCCCTGTTAGCCCCCTCCCTCACCGGGAGCTTCCGGCACTCACCCCCCATATCTCCATTTGCTGTGCAGATTGGCGTTTGAGCAGGACGTGGAGAATGGCAACACAGATGGACTGGGAGACTGCCAAAGTAAGCAAGGTTTTTCCCTCTATGTGTCCTCAAAATGTCTTTCTGCTGCCTTACAATATTCCTTTTAGCAGTTTTATGCTGTGGGGGAAAACGGAACTAAAAATAGACAAAGTACTATAGCATCTACTGTACATTATTGACTGAGCTTTTTTCATGCATATGTAGTGTCACCTTGATTTTTGACTAATTTTAAGAACTGCAGTGAGGAAATGATGGGAATTTCGCAAAGTTTCTCCCTCCCCCAAATCGGGTATTTGTTTATCCAATTGCTTTGGGAAGGTATTGCAGACGTATTCCTAATCGTTGTAGTTGTGCTCTACTGTCACATGTTGAAAGAGAAAGCCTACCAGCAGATTTTGACACCCTTTTTCTCTAACTTGCAGACTCATTTGTGGCCCTGAATGGTAAGTGACACAAGAAACAAGCACCGTGTTTCTCTGCTCCTGATTGTTTTGCTCACCGGATGTTATCTGTGTGTCGACAGCATTTTCCGCACCGACACGCAAGGACATCTTATCTCAAGAAACAAATTCACAAGGAATTAAAATTCTTCCTTTTTCCCCCTTGTAGACATTGTATCACATTCTCATGGGCATGAAAAGTCTCCCTATGGTCAGTCTAACATTTGAACTTTTGCCATTTGGTGTAGTTTCCTAGACACCCTTAGAAGAGCTCCTGCCGTTGATCCATGTTTGTGCAGCAGTTTAGTCAGTGCGACGCTTGCTCTCTCCGGCTTTCGCTCTCTGCTGGGGATTTTCCTCCCACTGGCCGTCCTCTACTGCGCCACGCATTCATCCTGACCTTTGACCTGTCAATTAGCAAACTTTTGTTGTTGAAAAGACAGAGCTCGGAGCTTCCAGGTCAGGCCGTGGCAAGGATGTCAAAGGACACCTACAGGATGCTGAATAGAGGCATGTTGTCCCAGAAGCCATAAAAGTATTTTTTTTAAAATCACACAAGGAGTCATATGCACAAAACCCCACATAAATGTAGTCATTAGCATCCATCTATAATTTGTGCTTGTCTTTTCTTCACTTGACTCGATTTCATTTACATGTAGGGATGTTTTATGGAATAATGCATTTTCTTAATTATGGTACAGAGCGACTCTTTCATTCACCTGTATGCCTTTCTTCTGTGCACTCAGTAAAGGCAGCCAGATTAATAAAAATAATATATTTCTTGCCAGTGGATTGCTATAGCTTACAGCTGGTCACTCACGGCTTTCAGGCTCCAAGATGTAACTATTGGTTGAAAGTGAGTCTTAAATGAAACTCTAAACATAAAATAAACAGCCTTTATTATTTACTGGAAGTCCTACGGTCTTCTCCAAGGAAATTTACTCTTTCATGTACTTGGACATGATTTCCTTTGAAGGTTCTGCAGTAGATTTCTCCTCCTGCGATTTGGCTTGCCCACCTTCCAGTCCTGAGTGCAGATCCTCAACCTCTGCATTACCTGTTGACAAACTGAACAAAGACCTTTTCGTCCTCATCTTGTTTCACCCCACTTAGGAGCATCTTTCACAATGACACGCTGATTAAAAACAGGTCATTTAGTCATATTCGGCTGTGGCAAACAGGCTTTTGTGGCTCGGAGTGTGTGTACGTGTTTGTGTGTGTGTGGCATCAGTCTAAGCGGCACTTCCCCTGGCAGTGGGAGAATGAATTATAAAACAGGCCTGTCACACTAATCTCAGCCCTGTGGCACATTGTTAAATAAATCATTTTAATGATTGCGACTTTGGGGTTTTTTGGGGGGGGGGGTGTTACTGTGAGCATGGCAGGCCAGGGGCAAGGATTTCAAAAGTGAACACACCCCTCCACCCCAACACACACACAGATGCACACACACGGAACAAGCCTTGCATAAATATATGTTACAGAAGGATCCAGTGGCATATGATGAGTTTTTTTAAACATCTGAAAGATTAATTATGATTGCTGAAGAGCCCCTATGACTGTAAAATTCTGGCAGACGTGTGCAGAGAACATATCCGGCTGCTGAGTTTCTTACCGAATACATGATGGTTTTACTGGCAGGCCAGTGCTTGATACTATTCTTCAGTTTTCTTTATAGCATTGCCATTAAACTGGAAAGGGGGAATGTAATGACAAATGAATTATTTTGAGTCATGTTAGCTGGAGAAGAATATAAATATTACATTTAGGAGCAAATATCTGAGGCATCACTCTTTCTCTGCCAGTCCTTCAGGCGAGTCTTCATTTGTGCTGTGCAGGAATAAAAATCAATGGGAGAGATGTTTTGTACATTGGTCAATGTATGAAGAGCTTTTATTGTCTATTAATCTGTAATCCATTTTTACCAATCGACTAAAGCTCGAGTGGTATTAAATGCTATTACACAGGTACAAAGCTATTAAATCAGTTAACTCATAATACAAGGTGACAATGGAGCATAATTGAGAAGGACAGACTTGGACACCGGCAGTATAAACAGTGTCACAAGATCTTACTGTTTCTTTTGAAACCAAAGTCTAAAGAAGCAAGGATAATCAAAGAAGTGGCCCTGGCTTCTTAGGACTTCTCCAATAAATATACATGCTTCTGCCCCGAAGTAAAACAAAGGGTAGATAAGTACAGAGCTGCAGCCAGGGACACAAAGAAGGTCTTAGAGAGAAAGGTGGGGTTTGGCTGAAGCACAGCCCTGTGCTCTCTATCAGGCGGTTCTGATCCGTGTTCTCTGAATTCTCCAGAGAAACAGCCTAGAGATAAAAAGGTCTTGGCGTAAGGATCACAAGGTCCTCAGCCTCGGGAGAGATGATGCAGCAATGCGACATCCCGGCACTGCATATAACCATCAACGCTCCTAGAGGTTTTGTGTACTGCCCCTCAACTCGCTGCTCACCTTGTGTCTGTGAAGAAGTGTAACCCACCTTGTACCTGGCAGGCCACCCCTCCTACCCGCGCCACACCACCGCACAGCCCTCAGCACAAGGAGGCCACGTGGCAGAGCCAGAGGACCGTCCCGTGCCCGCTGATAAGAAGGACCCCTACATTGCTGTGCCCTCGGAGAACCAGCAGGACACCAGCGGTAAGCCCTGGAACGGACCAGCCCTTTTCCCGTGGCAGGGAGGAGATTTACTGTATGTCCGCTTCCAGCTGACCAGCGCAGGGCCATAATGGTGTCAGGGGGACCAGTTGCAATGCTGTGGGGAGATTTATTAAACAAAGCCTGCAATGTCCCAGGGGAGATGTAAAAACCAGGCCATTAAAGTTACGAATCGGAAGATTGCGGTATATTTTCTCCACCGAGGCCACAGGGCTCATCTTTATCTCATTGTGCGAGGTGACATTGAGGGCCATTTCCACTATAAGCAGTCGACTAGCTCAAGGTCACAGTGAGACATGCCAAATATAAGTGCCATAAATGGCACAACCCAGAGACAGCAGCCCTTGGATTCGATTAACCATCATAAATTCCATTAGACCAAATCTTTTGCCTGTTTTCAAACATCTCATTAGTTACTCTTAATACCCAAGTATTACAATGAATAAGTATTTATGATCAACGATCATCATTATTCTGGGCCAGTGATCATCGAATGAAATATGTTTTGTCTCTGGCACTAATCCCATGCAACCTCCTGAAGGCTGCAGAAGACGTGCTCTGGGGACCGGGAGGAGCCTGGGCAGGTTGGGGGAGCGACTTGAGCAGGAGAGGGATGATATTTGGGCAGAGCTCAGTCCCCAGTCTTTTACACCACTGGCAGCTGGAAGCGGGTACAACAACACAGGTGTTACGGTCACAATGGCGGCAGAGACAACTGCATGCTTGCACCACATTCTTGTTGTGTTGCCGCCGCCCCCTCGCACTTATTGACACGAGCCCATAGGGAGCGGTCCGCTGGGACCCCCCTCACTGGCTGGCGAGCAGGCAAGGGGGTGTCGCTAACATCTGCTTTTTTTTCAGTGTTTTGTATTATTACACTTTGGCTGCTTCTCAGTTAATGAGTCTCATTTATATGGGTCAAAGTCAAAAACAAACTCTGCAAAAGGTCGCGAGTGGATGTGGCTGTGTGCGCGCAACTGTGTGCTTTCCTAAGTGTGTTGCATGGCTTTGGACACTGATGCGCTGGCCGGTTGTTTTCTCGCATTTGGGTTTTTCGGCCTCTTGAGTCAGCACTGCGATGTGGAAACGCCCTACTTCCTATCTGTGATGTTGCTTCTTTCTTTGCTTGAGTTCTCTCTCTGTGACGCATAACCCCACATCCCATCACCAACATCACCCCTGGTTCCCTCTTCCTGTTGTGTTTGCCTTCAGTCCAGCTGCATGTGGACTTCCACTCCCTCCCAGGACCCCGATGTACTCTGAAAACAGCAGACTCTAGTGTTTTGCCTTTGGTGTACAAGGTCCACTCACCCAGACATGTTGATATCATGTGAACTTTTGCGCAACTTCTCCACATGACGAGCGACAGCCATCCTGGAGACATTTGCCCGTAACTGGAAGCATATTTCAAGCACAGTTATACTGGCTCCCCCTAGTTATTGATAATAAACTTTAGATGCACTGAACAGCTGTCAATGTAGTAAAGATAAGGCAGGCAGTTGAATTCTGAAATGCAGTTGATTTGGACGTCAGACCAGCTTTCTGATACAAGCAAATATGTTCCGATACGTTCTCTGCCTCTTTGTCAAAGCGCTACAGCTGAAGGTTATTAACATGTACTGCGCTGAATATATAAACACTGTTTTATTTTAGCTTTGCCCCCTTCCCCAGTCTCAGTGTAGCACCCAGGCAATGTTTTCACAGTACATTTGAGCCCTGGTGTGTCTGGACGCCTCTGTGCGTGTGACACTCAAACCCCCTCCAACCCCCCTACCACCACTACCATCTGCTGCCATTGTGTGTTCTCTCCCTTCCACAGGACCTTTCATCTGTCAGGTTGGGACGTTCCAAGGCTCTACCTCATGTGGTCCGAGTGTGTTACTAACCATATTTATGGACCATCCTTGCCAACGCGTGTCACATCTTTCCCCTGTCTGGGAAATGGATTATGCCCCTCCCCCCCACCCCCTTGAATGACCTGTGACCATTTCCCTGTGTGTGTCTGTCTCTAATTTATAGGTCCATAAGAAAAAAGGCAACCGCCTTCTGTCATTCCCCACACCCCCAGCACCCCTTTCTGTGGTGAGCCACAGGGTGTAGAGAGCTCCTTTGGTCACTGCACGGCGAATGTTAACCACTAACCCTCTACTCTGTCCACTGGTGTCCGGTCTGGGTGTGGATCAAGTGTTCTTTCTGGTACAGGACAGTCTGATGCATACCAGGGGGCAAAGCAGGGATTTGTGTGCAACGCCACACCCTTCTTTCAGTCACCATACTTGCCCGTGTCGAAGAAACCTGCTTTGCCCATCATAGTGGTTAGCATCTTTCTCGAGCAGCTTAAAAAATGCCTTTACCTTCAAGGTTTGATTTCTTCGTGTGGTCTTGTGCCTCTTGTGAAAGTTTTCATATTTTCAAGAATTTTATTAAAAGTACAGAGTTGCCAGGATTACTTACACTATTTCTATCCAAATATTCTAGGTGATTTTGATTTCTGGGTATTACATCAGGAAAACTCTTCTGGGGAAATGCACAGTTCTTAACGTTGATCAGCTCTCACAAAAGGTACATTGAAGTATTCATCAAGGTTTCGCTATGCAGACTTCTTTGCTGGGTACTTTCAACAGAAAATTCAACATAGTCCCTCTTCCAAACACATAACCTCTGTCTGAAGTATTAGTATATGTATTTCAAAAGTTCGGTGCAAATGCAGTTCAATGAAAATCTGAGCGCAATGTAAATTTCATTAAATACCCTTCAGCAAACTAAAGATTACCATTAACAGTCATCTAGCTGATGCCTTTGCCCTAAGCATGTTATAGCGTCAGCTTTAGGAACTAATCTACTTAGAATTATTTACTCACTTACGCAGCTGAAAAATACTTTTTCAGTAAGCAAGTACCCCACACAAGGGTAGAACAGTGGGGCAGAGATTTGAACCAGGATCCCTTCAGTGAAAGGAGGTGGTTTTAACCACTAAGTCACCCGCTGTAAGGGGTGAAAATATATTCCGGTATTTGAGCTCCGAGTTCCCGATATAACAAGCGATATATATTAATACCCTTCTCGGTATCCAAGTCGCACAGTCCGAGCATGACAAGTTCCTTCCAAGCGAAGCCGAACCCCGTCAAGAGAAATATTCAGAATGGGCTTGAGTCCGATGGTGCATATCAACACCCTTCTCAGCATCTGTGTTCTCAGCCTTTACCTCATGTGGCCCGTCGTCAAACGCGTTCTAGTGCAGTTTGCGCTTTTGTGGTTACGCTCACCTCTGTTCAGCCGGTAAGTACCCGGTACCCCGGTACCAGTTCATTACAGTAACAGCCCCTTTCAGTAGGTACATTTTATTGTTTTTTTCTATTTTATTTTGTTTTAATTTCTTCATTTTTTGAATATATTTGATTATTAAGTGTTGTTAGGGATATTTTGGGGAAATGGGGTTTCTTGGATGAACCTGGAGCGAATCTGAATTTTCCTTATTAGAAATGATGGTATTCAAGCAACTTATAGGAAGCAGTTACTCTCACATACCGGGGTGTAGGCACATTTTGCTTAATATTTTAGCAGATTTTGAAAACACTCGCTGTTTATTTTAACAAAGACTTGATCGCAGCACAGAAAAGGCATGTTTAAAATTGCTCACAGGACCATGAACGATAAACTTTCAGTCTGTTTCTTTCCATCCAATCTATCCATATTCTTAGTTCATTAGTTTCCTCACTAAAGCACTTAAAAGTAGATTAGAAAACCAGTCAGTGTTTCCTAATGGTCCCATGAATTCACCAGTGAGTTAAACATGCAGTCTGAAAAATTTTAATGCGAGGTAAGTCCGTTTTTTTAATATATGTATATATATATATATATATATATATATATATATATATATATATATATATATATACATATACTGCACTTTCAAAGGGAAATTTTACATTATTTTCCTTGACTTTAAGGGAAAGTTACTTTAATACAGTTTTGAGGAAGGTGCACAGGATCTGAATGCATACAGATCGTGATATTAAATAAATAAAAGGCAGCATTATTTGCATATCTGAAATGAATAATGAAACTGGCAAAAGCGAGGCTATAAATCATTTTATTTTATTTATTTAGCTGACGCTCTCTTTCCTTATGCAGCCATTGTTGAGAAGTGCAGCACACTAAGAGCAAACAACAGTGTACATCAGCAGAATGCCAAAGGAAGCCCGTGCATTAATCATAGTGAGCCCAGCTCAAACATCTGATGCATGTAGGAACAGTTCGGGAGTAATACATTATGTTCTATTTACAATTCAAGAGAATGATAATCTAACTCGGAGAGCAGAAGTAAAGTCCGATAATGTGAGTTTTTAGTTTGTTAAGGATTAAAGGAGACCGTGTTTCTGTTGGATCCTTGTTCTGCCAATGGCAGTAACATGAAACGAATAAGCCCTGGAAGGGGGACCCCAGCAGGTGAGAACTACTAAACTATCCAAACTATTAAAGAAGTCTGGCCAGGTTCTAGGGGCTTGTGACATTCTGAAGGTCCTGAGCCAGGTGGTGCTTAGTGGGTCAGAACCATTGTCCTGGGCACTGGCAAAGACCAGCTGGTGAAAGGAGGTGAGGGGAGGAGAAGACTGTGAGCTGCTTGGAAGGCTGAGAAGCAGATGGGCAGTTGTGCCCTAGGTGAAGCGGAGATAGGCAGACGTAGTGCACGGAGCAGAAGTCGGGCACTCCTGACATGGGGGGAAGCCAGCGGTGCCTTGGGGCTGCAGGTAGCAAAACAACTTGCACCCTGAGCCAGAAACATGTTGAGGTGCTCCAGTATATCAGTGCATATATAAAGTCAGTACATCTGACTTCATAAGCAAGAATGAGTAAAATGTCACTCTGCGGAAAACTGTGCATGAAGCACAAAATGGCAGAGGGGAAGAAGTCGGTACAGAAGGAGATGCTCATCAAAGAGAGAATCAGTGGTACAGTTTAATGTCTGCAGCTTTTCATCTCAGCAGTAGGGCAGGAATGGGGCTGAGATCTAACTACAGGTAGCTGGTCAGCAGAGGAGCAGCAGAGAGCAGCCATTCAGCTCACACTGAAGATCGATTCCTTATGAGCTGTAGAACAGGGAAATTATTACTCAAAGGATGGGCTGATGATGATATTCTTCTCAAAAGAAGCAAGAGAAGAGGTTTTAGAGAGGATGATGAAGTGTAGAATAAGGTAAAGAGACCATTTTCATGTTCTCTCATTTGGAATTAATAACCAGACTGCGTAGCTGAGGTGATGACTGAGAGAAACAGGAGGATCTAGTAGGTGGTGCAATTGGATGGATCTTCGTTTATTATCTTGGATCTGTCACTATGTGAGGCTTCCATAAGCCCCTTGGCAGAGCAGGATGGCAGAACCTGCCCGGTGGACAGGGTACAGAGAAGGAAGAAGCTGGAGAGGATATAAAAGCCTGGTCAGCAGTTGATCTGCTGATTAAGCCATGTGGCAGCAAAAGAGAAACGGAGCTGGAAAGGGTTAAGGAGGACCGAGAGTACAGGATGCACAGTAGAAACAGGAGCCGAGGAAGAGGTGGATGTTGGGACTAGAACAAAGGCGAGTAGGGGGTGGTCAAAGGAGGCAGAGTTGAGTGACCTCTGGCAGAGACACGCTGCAGCTGTGAACACACAGTCTAGTTTTTATCAGCTCTGTGTGGGGAGAGTGTGGCCCTCGCAAACAAAATCACTGCAAAATCTAGCAGAAATTCTGGAGAGGCCATGTAATATACTGCACGTACTTATTTTAGCCAGTATTTCAGGAATAAGTCATTTAAATATTAATGTGAACCTTTTTGTAATTTGTATTTCAGATTTAAATCAAGGTTCTTCTGTTGCGTTTTGGCTTCAACATCTCGTGGTGTTTTTGGGCGTCTGTTAAGATGGATATATTGCAAAGTCATTTTGCAATATAGGGATGAATATATAGCATCAGGCAAATGGGAGTGTCTCTGTCGTCTTTTGTCTGAGAATGTTTTCTTTCATTTTATTCCTCAGGCAGCTCGAGGTTTGCCGGTAGCACCAGGTGAAGTAGCGAATGAGGACATAGGCTTATAGCCCGAGTGATGCTGCTTTAAGTTCTGCACTGCTGCTGTGACACCCTCAAAGTGCTTACCCTGAAATAAATACGGCAGCAAAAATAATGACCGCAAAAAACTTTTTCAAATTTGCAATTTTCAAATTTCAATTTACTGTCAATAAAAGCATCAGCAAAGCAACTAGTTGAGACAAAGAACAAATTTCTGTATGACAGGAATCTAACAGTCAGACTGTAATAGATGATTCTTCTGGGAGAAAAAGTCTAGTCAAGAAGGGGTTGTCAGAATGAATGACATGAAACAACAAAAAAAGAAATACTTCATTGCCATAGCAGAAGGAAGCTTCATTCCAGCGCTTGACAAAATGAGAGAAATTGTCATATTTCCAGTTAAATGAACACTAATGGCTGTGTTCATTGTGCTTTTCTTTGATTCAGTGTATCCACTCTGTGAAATAACATGGCTGCATTAGAAATTTCTCCCGCCTTTCCAACCATATTTCTCGTAAGGGTATTTTTTTCTGGGTCTTGTATTTGTCAGGCACAATAGGCTCCATTCATGGGATCTGACCCTCAAACCAAAACACAATTTTCACTGCAGGAGTGCTGCGGCCAGACTGACCTGGCCTGTGTGCGACCAGAAGATTGGAACTTATGTTATTCAATCTTTAGAATGCAGTTATTGTGAAGAAGGGAAGTTTTGTATACATTTATATACATTTATACCAATTTTGATGGTTTGATGTAATTTAAAGTGGAATTTCCTTGCTTATTATGATGAAGTCGTGTTGCTTTGCTATGGGCCGCGCGTTTGCGGAAAATTTTTGCACATTTTACGTCAAACTATTTCGAAACCCAATCAGAAACCCAGCTGGAGTTGAGAATAAGGCACCAATTCGGGACTCGGGTTCCCGTTACCAATTCTGACAGTCTCCGGCTGGATTTTATGCAGGCAGGCTTTAAAACACAGAACACGGGCTCTTGGGAGTGTGGTCACCTCCCAAGCAGACATTTCTCATTTTGACATTGTGGTTCTATTGTTGTCTTTGTACCCGTCGACTTTGCATAATCGTTTTAGTGTCAATGCGAAGGTTGGGGAGGGCTTATCCCTATCGAACACTAGACCTGTCTTTTTGTCTCTGCGTTGCACTGAAAAGCAACTGCTTTGCAGAGGCTCGCGTGAAACTTGCATCTGGATCAATGAAGACGAGCGGCAGGGCTTTCAGAAGACGAAAAAAGCCCCTCTGAGCAGAGAAGAACGAGTCACTGTGCTCCGCTGTCAAATACAAAAGCGTCAGTCTGTCACAGAGCAAAACACTTGTGTACAAGCGTTTTCATAATCACACAAATCGTTCTTTATTATACCAAAATATTTTTACACGTATATCGCGCTTTAGTTATTTCATCATTTGTTCATTCAAACATATTTAACTTGGGGTGTATCACAGAAGGAGGTGGGTTTCAGTCCCAACAGTTTGTGACGAATCTGTCGATCGCAAGGTACTCGTCTGCTTACGGGACACTAAAGCATTGTACTCAGTATGTATTTTATATGTCTATTTTACGCATACATTTGTATATAGTGATAAAATAAGGTTTGTGATGCTTCTTCCATCACATGCCTCACATGTAACATGTAAGTTCGATCCATTCTGCAGACCCCTAGCGACCCAAAGCTGGAGCAGTGGAAGCCACTTCCTGGAGTTCACTGTTTTGAACAGGCTTTTAAATGCGGACCACCAACGTTAGTCAGAAGGCCCTAAATGAACCTTCTTCCAACCTTCATGCACCTCACCGGCCAATCAGTCAGACCATTATCTCACCCGTCTTGTGTTTTCCCCTCATCATCCCTCCGCAACGTCACTGAGCACATTTCTGTCCTGACTGTGAGATTTTTATCATTTCCTTCAAACACAATGCCTTAAAATTCGCTGGCTTTCTGGGTAAAGGTTACACCGCTTCAAAGCCCTGCTTATGATATAATGTGCTCTTTGATGTCGGCACAGACAATGGTGACACTATTGGTTAAATGAAGTCAGGCTGTGAAGTAGAAGGCAGTTTGTGTGAGGACATTCACACACCACAGTGTCGTTTTTTTTTTTTTTTTTTTGTGCATGCAAGGTCCCAAAAAAAGGGCCGTTGACTTGAGTGTGAGAGTTTTGTTTACCGCAAAGAGGGTATACTATTACGAAAAGGGGAGCGTGTGTACACTTTTACGCAGACTTGTATAAAGGCGGCCTGGCACCAAATTGCAAATGAAAATACCAGTAAAAACATCTGTGAGGATCTGTGTTCTGTCAGTGATTTCAAAAACGTCATTGTGAGGTCTGCAGTTGTGTGGTGCACTGTGGATACTGTATGGAAAGGTGGGGAGAGATGGTAACAATGAAGTACTTATTATGTTTTTTTTTGCTTAGGGTTTGAATCTACAGTCAAGGGCAGCTGTGGAACATGGGGTTAATGTTCTGTTTACATTGCTTTAAATGGAGCTCAAGCGATTTAGGAGGAGGAAGCCACAGCCTGCCATACTGTACACGCCTGTAAAGTATGAGTGCTTTGTAATGGCTCTGCTGTCTTTTATGCTTGTGCTCCCCTTTTGAAGTGAAGATGAGAAACAATTGACTCCAGAGATGAAAGATGGCAATCTTCAAAGGTCTGAGGAGGTCTGGAGGGGCTTTTTATGTGACCTTGGTTCTCCTCTAGGCTGGGAGCTGTGTCTGACTCGAGCCCCAAGCTTTAGCGGGCGTTAAAGGCCCTGGCCCCTCCAGATGACCTCCGCAGCACCAACCCCTACACCCGGCGGTCTTTACAGGATTATGCGGCCCTCTGATTTCCCTGCTGAGGGATTGGCTTCAGCCGTGTTTGAAACTGCCCGAGTTAAAACTTGAAACCCTATCCCCAAACCACACCACTGGCCATTAACTCCTATAGACTTCATGTCAGAAGGTTTATTTTCCAACCAGGCTTTCCATCCTGGTCCTCTATAATTAGCATCTGAAACCATTTTAGGGGCGAAGGCACAAAAATAACTACAGTAGAAGCGGGACAAGAAATGATTTTTAGTATGTTTTAATTCTATTATATTTACAGGTATGAAATGACACAGTTTATATTTTGCTCCAAATTGTCATGTTTGCACAGCCCACATATTAAGCGCAACACTTAATAATAACAGAATAACATATCACTGTAGAGAACAAAAGTTTGCCGCTAATTTAAAATTTTGAGGAAAGATATTATAATGGGTTTGAGGAGGGTCACTTTGTCAGCCAGCATCCTGCCAAACTTTGAATAGACTCAGGGATATTGACAGAGATCCTTCAGATCTCATTTGCTGGGTACACCTTATTGTCTCAGGCTAATCTTAGTATAACAAGACCGAGGAGGTGGCAACGCTGCCCATTTTTTATTACTTCCTGTCGCTCCGATTAATATTGTGAACAATGTGAAGGTGACCTGACGTGTCCTGATACGTTGTGTATGGGTGAACGTTTCTTTCTTGCAGGAATAATTCGGGAGACCTTCCAGAAGGGGCACGATCAGCTTGTTCCCGTAACACTGCTGGCCATTGCAGTCATCCTGGCCTTCGCTATGGGAGCCATCTTCTCAGGCATTGTAGTGTACTGTGTATGCGATCATCGGCGGCGGGACCTGGAGCTGTCTAGCCGCAGGGATAAGGACCCAGCCCATTCCAGGAGGGGTTCCATGAACAGTGTCACCAAACTGACTGGTCTCTTTGAGACCCAGGCTAAGGACGGACGACCCGAAGCTGTGCTCACCCCACTCATGCACAACGGGCGGCTGGCCGGGCCCAACGGCAAAGTCCTGATCAAGGCAGACCAGCACCACCTGGACCTGGCCGCCCTGCCCACGCCAGAGTCGACGCCAATGCAGACCCGGCGCAAGCCCAGCCGTGGCAGCCGTGAGTGGGAGAGGAGCCAGAACATAATCAATGCCTGCACAATGGATCTGGCACCCATGGGCTCACCGGTCATCCCCACGGACCTACCACTGCGTGCCTCACCAGGCCATATCCCTAGCGTAGTGGTCCTTCCGCTGGCCCAGCACCAGCAGTCCTACCAGCATGAGTACGTGGAGCAGCCCCACCTGGACGATCAGGGAGCCACACTGGAGTACAAGGCCCTGAAGAGCCCCTGCCACAGCTTGGGCCTGGCAGAGAATGAGGGTCTCCCGCCCCGTGTCCCCCAGAGAGAGGCCTCATTAAGCGTACCCCCAGCTGTGCCGCAGATGGGCAAGCGGCTCGAGGTGCACCCGTCCGTGTACGGCCACGAATATAAGCGGGGCTACCCACACAGCAGCCAGCAGAAGGGCTCCGGCCTCAAGAAACACAACACCAATTCCTCCAACTCCTCGCATCTGTCCAGGAAGCAGAGCTTCAACCGGCTGGAGAGCCCCCCTCCGGCACCGCAGCGTGTGGACTCCATGAACATGAGCACCCAGACACAGGGAGTGTCCCTGTCCCGCCAATCGAGTGTGAGCTCCTATGGCTCTCTGCCTCGCCTGGGCGCCAAACACCTCAAGCCAGATGTGCCACCCAAGCCTTCTTTGGTGTCCCTCTCTACAAACCTGAAGTCAAGTGACTCATGTACATAATACTCCCTGCAGAGACAGGGAACACGATCTCATCTGTTCTGTCTCTTGTCAGTGTACAGCAAATACAACACAGTTTTTAATTTTTTTTTTTCCAAATATAAATCTCTATGGGATGGTTGTTGAGTTCAGGCTGTCACACCTGGATTCTCAGAACTTGTGGAATATCTGCTGAGGGACGGCCACGCAAATGACTCACTGACAGGACAGTCGGCGACAGGGGGCATCACACTGTAGCATTGTGAAGGGTGGACGAGATAGACTGAAATTAACACAGCGATACGGCGGACGCAAGTTCCTTTTCCGTTGTTTTCTTTTCTTTAACAGACTGCCAAAAGCACATGACTGTGATGAAACCGGACTCCTTGCTGGGCGGTGGGGCGCTGGCCCACATTCAAGTCTTCAGGCGCAGCGAGTGTGAACTCAGATGGCAGCCGGAGTTTGACTTTGCGCGGGAAAACTGTGAAACGCCTCTCAGTGTTACAGCAACCAGTCACCCAACCACATTCACCGCTGGTGGAGGCCAAGGCCTACAAGTCTGCTACTGTACTGGTTACTGAATAACACTTGTGACTGTTTATACTAATATCTTGTTGTATTTATTATTTAATAAGTGCTTTTGGGGAAAAGAAAGACCTTTTTATAGGCTCTGAAAAAAATTCTTTTAATATTAATTAATCAAGTGTGAAATTATTTAAAGTCATTAAACTGGAGCCACTCGATTTTTTTTTTTTTTTTTTTACTTTTTCGATTAAACAGGCCTCTGTTGGGCCTCTGATTTCTTGAGCCTGGAGACAAGTGTGACCTCTGACCTTTGGACGGAGGAATATTTATTTACCTGTGCCAGGTGGCTCTGCAGCAGAGCCAAGACCTACTCTTAAACGTGGAGCGGAATCTCCGAAGCAGTCGGAACTACGTGCGGAACTCCCCATACCACCTCTCCCCGACTCCCCAGCCCTCTCCACGCAAACGCAACCTGCTTCTCCGTGGTCATCCGCCTTTCAGCACTGTGGCAGAAGCCAGCGGTTGCTCTCTCGAGGGTCACCGACACTTCTCTGTGCCATCTGGGTGCACCACCGTGCGGGCAAATGCCGCGGCGGCAGAGGCAACTGGGACGACACCGCGCTAAAGGCGTTGGCGCACGGGACGCGTCCAGGTCCGCGTTCTGCAAAAGCCTACGTTTCTTGTCACGCATCGCAATGTACCCTGTTTAACCCTATCTCACAGGTCCTTTACCGGAATACATTTGTTTTAAAAAAAAAAGGACGAAAAAAACAAAAAGGAAATAACCTGTTTTTCTTCCACCTGTAAATGTGTGCCTTACACCTGAGTAGTGAGGATTTCTTTAGCTGTTGAATATGTTTCCTTGTAGTTTTTGATGATGAGATATTCCCCCGTTGTCTGTTTAAGGCAAATAAAGAATGTAGATGTTCTTGTTGTAACTCCAGTCCCTAGAAATACTTGTCGGGGCAGGTGGGGTGATATCCCTCCCAGCATTCTTCTTTGTGGTCATTTTTTTCAACTGTGCCAATGACGCGCTTAAAGCAGCCCTTTCGTAGTGCTGGCAGTGTCGACAATGTTGTGGGTGTTTGTTTATTCCATTCATCGAGTCCCGTTCTTTTTGCGCTCATCTTTGCTGTTTGATGGAGTGATTAATGTACATTCTCGCAAAAAGCCTCCTCGTGTCTGGTTGGTGCACCACGGTAAGAAAAACGATCGGCGACACAACGCTCTGGAAAGGCACTTGTTTTTAGCTGCAAATGATTCCAAGTCGATTTCTAGGCAGCGGTCGTGTCCTGGTTCCTGCACCGTCGAGGCTTCCTCGAGCACGACTAGGCGGAAAGTTTTAACCTCCCCCTTTTTTTTTTTTTTTTTAAACGCCCGGTTTACGTATTTTGAGGGGAGATTAGATCGTCTTTACTGAGTTAACTCTCAAAATCCGCGTCTTATTAAAGCGAAGAAAGTGTTATCTAACGGTCAAATCGATCTGGATTTTTACGTCGTATTTGCTAGCTGGACATTTTCAGTTGGGTTTTCCTGCGCAGAAAGGAAGGAAAAAACAAAGCCAGTGGTGTTTATTTAAAGCTGCACTTCTTAACCTTCAAAAGGTTCCCAACAGCACACGGGGAAAAGCAACCCTTGTCACACAGCTGGTGTGAAGTTAATCGACTTGTAGGACCTCGGTAGTGTGCAACAAAGGAGTAAACCGTGCTCCATAATTTCAACATTTGCCGCCGAATAAGACGTGCTGGTGTGTAGATCGCGTCGTAATGTAAAACAATATTTAAACGAAAAACTGTGACCAGCTTTGTGTTTTAATATTTTGAGTACTGCTACAGTACAGTTTATTTATTGAGAGTCTTATGTTTTCTCCCCTGCGATCGGTCAGATCCGCCATACAGCCACTGCTGTTCTGTGCTCCACGCACAGAGCAGAGTCCTAGTAGTGTGAACGTGCATCTTATTCACCAGCAAGAACTGTACCCTGACTAAAATTGTACATAGATGCTTATAGTGTGACTGCAAGGACTAGGCGTAGTGAGAGGGTGTCCGGTGTAGCCCCCTTTCCTCTGGATGTGGCGGACGCCCTACTGGCTCTCCATCCTGAGGGAGGATTGCATCTGGAGAGCACGGGCTCTATGGTGTGCCTTCGTCTTTCACTTTTCCCGCTACACGCAGCTCGGTGCATCGGAGACAAGTTCTCCTGTGGTCTACAATTTGTAAGCTTGTAAAATATTGTGACGTCACAAAAGGTTTTTTCGCCCTTCTCCACTTTCCTTAACATTTGATTCACGGCTAAATGTATGTTGTAAAGAAATTCTCTTTAATAAATGAACAAAAAAAAAAAAGTAAAAAAAAAACACAGAAAAACGAGTGTGTGGTGTTTTGTCACCTTGGTTGCGCAAAAAAAAGAAAAACAAAACAAAAAATGCATATGCATGCCGCAAAGTGTGCTGATGCTCCTCAAAGAAAACAAGATGTACTGAGATGGGGATAAACAAGCTGTTTGAAGATAAGAAAGCGTAAAGGTAGGCATTAGTACGGACAATAGCTTGGTTAGAGTGCGAGACTACTGAAGTCCTTTTTTACAAGAATTAGATGGGCTGATAAAGATCAGTCTGGAGACTTTCTGCAGATGACTTCTTTGAAGTCATGTAGTATTATCAGATGATAATGAGGGGAGTCAGAAGCACATGAGATTACAAGTAGGTTGTTGAGAGAGCGAGAGAGAGAGGAAGATTCTGGGCTGATAAGTTCTCTGTCTTCCATCATTTACATGCCTTTGTCTGATTCAGGTCATTTTACTTGCTTGTTCAGCCAAGATTTTTGTTAACATTGTCAGCATGAAACTATGCTGTCAGAACATACAGATATTGATCCATGATTGAGCTGCAGCACCATGATCTGTGGCACCTGCACCTTTCAAACCATCAAAAGAAACACAGATTCTGTTTTTGATGACAAATGTGAAAGGCGTTCGTGTCGGCATCCTTGGCTGAAATAAACGCAGAAGCATCTCGTGGTGGTGCCTTGCAGACTCATACAGAAGTGGCCCACCTAGGTGTGAGGTATGCCCTGGGGCACGGAGGCCCTTGTGAGCCGCCACTGTGTTCCTCGATGCCAGTGGCCTCAGGCTGGTGAGCAGTATACCATTCTGCTGCAGGAGATCCTCCCCGAGCCACCAAATGGAGCAAAACTACAGGGGATGAAGTGTGTGATGAATAAAATGGCATTAACATTTAGCGCACTTGCATGAGCTTACATGAAAGCGGGAGGTGATGAACCCTGCAATGCCTGAAGTAGGAGGGCCCACAGGTCTGAAAGCTGGATGACAAGAAGGCAGGATCCACTGCCCTCTTCATTTCTGTGTCAACAGCACTGCTGGACAGAATGCTGTACAATGAACTTTGACGTTTCTCTCCTGCTTCTAAAGGATATTCAGAAAATCTGCGGGAATAAGAATTCCACAAATTCCAAAGGAAATCACAGTAATTATTATTAGCAATTGGCCTTCTGTATCTGCCCACTTTGGGTTCAAGACTCTGGTCATGGTCTGTGAGACAGTCAATGGATTATCACCCTGGTTGCTACAGAACAGCAAGAATGCCACATTCATCCAGCTCTGGCTGACTGCTTGTCACCCTCAGAAGGTGTCAAAAATTTAAAAGCCCACCGCTTCTCACTCTTGGCGTTGATGTGATTGAACTCCTTCTGTCCCGAAGAGCTCCTGGATGCCTTCCAGCTTTCAAGAAGAGTCTCAAAACTCATCTCTTTCCAACCGATTTCCCACCTGAGCTCCAGAAAACTTCCTAAGTCAGTCCTTCACCAGCTGTTACTTGTTTCTACTGCTGTGTCACTTGAGTAGGTACTTAGTGGGATATATGAATTTTGAAAAGTGCAGTATTAAAACATGCAGGCTGTGATTCAATAATTATGTGTAAGTGTTTAAACCCTGTTGTTCAGTGCACTGTTGTTTACTTTGAGTTCATGTCCCCTTAGTGGAAATCGTCTGCCAAATGCACAAATATAAAATGTAAATTAATTATAAATGGCGGGAAAGACCTCGCGACACATCGATCTCATTCGTGCAGAAGACAGCGAAAAACCAAAACCAGTAGGTCAGTATGTCATGCAGCCTCATGGCGGTCGTCCACCCACCCCCGAGGCTTGCTGACTTTGCCACAGGTCCTCCGTGTATGATTATTCTTGGCTATTTTCTTACGCTGTCATGAGGCTTCGCCATAGTGACTAGTCAAATTATCCCCAGCTCTGCACACAGTAATCTGTTTGGATATCTTATGATGGCTTGAAGGACGACACAGCGGCACAGCGAGTAGCCTGGCTCTCTCAGTGCACCTGGGCTGTTTGGATGTGGATTTGATTCTACTGTAGTCTGTGGAGAGTTTGCATGTGTCCTCAGGGATTTGATCCCACAGTCTAAAGACATGTGCTGCAGGATAATTGGTTGCTCTACATTGCCCCCGTGTGTGTGTGTGTGTGTGTGTGTGTGTGTGTGTGTGCGCACGCGCTTCAGTTTCTTTCTGCACAACTGCAACCCTGACCTTGATGAAGTGGTTAATGATAATGGGTGGACAGACAATAGCTTGTAGATTCTTACCATGTCTTTGCTTTCCCTCGATCCGACTTTTTCCGGCTGGAAAGTGTTTTGACTGTGTGACCCTCACACTGTCATATCTGATGGCTCCAGCTTTTGACAGAGGCTACTGCACTGGTCTTTCTCTTCTTCTTGCAGAGGGCAGCACATTAAAATGAGGAAAAGGGGTGTGCGCTGTTCCTTTTTTAGGCTAAAATTCAAGTCAAGGGCTAGATCATTTAAAACTGTCCAGAATTGGTCTTCCAGGTTTCTCTTTTTTCTTAGCCCCCCCCCCCCCCCCCC
>UFQX01000296.1:259578-396858 GCA_900497675.1 Arapaima gigas | reverse complement strand
GGGGGGGGGGGGGGGGGGAGAAGAACGCCACTGAATGCAAACAAAAAGCCTCAGGAAAAAAAATAAATAACAGTTGCTCGAAAGAAAATCGCAGGAGCTTCCTAGATTTACAGCCTCATTAAAAATTAGATTTATTTATTTCAATTTATTTTATTTTTAATCAGATCTCGGCTTCCATCAAACCTCTTGCGAGGGAGCTTGTTATAAAGCACAGCCCACTGTGGGAAATAGGGGGCTAACAGCCTTAACCGTGGGTGAGTGTGTGATAATGACTAGTGTGTTACTTGCCTGCGTTTCACATTGACATCCTTTATTAACTATTTCAGCCTTTCAGCCTCCGGTGGCAGATGGCACCCAGCATGTCACCACTCGATTACAGTCACAAATGTGTTATTTAGTCTTACATGTCCCAAAGGTCAAAGGTTGGCTCTTCGTTAAGATCAGCTGACTGCTGTCTGACTGCGGTGTTCGGCTCTCCCAGAAATTTCCGCCATACGAACGAGAAACGGCGCGCGTCCACAAAAAGGATTTTTTTGTGAAGGTATAATAAAATCCACACATGTCCTCGGCGGGGACTTCTGCTCAAAGCAGCTTAAATACTTCCAAGATGACGTGTGAACCCAACACTTTGTCCAGGTCTTTAGCCGCAGCGCTACCTGCTGGTTGAAGCAGAATGAAATGACGTCAACGCGCACACTAAACACGTCAGTGGTCAGGAAACCCGAGTTTGCGCGCCTTTCTGATTCTGAGACGTGCTGCAGCACAACCTGCTCAGAGCCCTTCCAGTCTGACAAGTCCTCCCACATTTTGCTTGTTTACACCGGGAAACAGGGGTTTTGTGAGACGCGGAATGTGTCCTCGGCAAGTCGTGCCAAAGCATTAGAATCTGCCGTCTCTTATAAACGTTTCCCCAACAGCGCTCTTTACCGCCTGTCAGACGTTCATGCAATGATGGATGAACAATTGTATTGATGGCGAAGCGATGCGATGAGCGTAGATGCATTTGTGCTGCGAGCTGGGGGTCCTCTGCCCCAACTCTTCGTAAATAATAGATGAGGAAGGCACCAACTCCTGGGGGCCCGACCCCCACCCCCCACCCCCACCCCACTGCCCCATCTACCCAGATGTTCCCAAGCAGGAGTGCGATTGCTTGCTAGCAACCCATTTTCATTTATTATGCTGACACACAGTCCTGTAGATTTGCAGGCCCCTGCAAAGCTGAAACTGCAACAATTTTTTTGTCACCAAAACCCCGGACGGCGCTCCAGTCAACTTGAAGTGGCTTCTGGACAGGGGATCCAAGGGGAAGACCTCTGCATGAGCTCATCTGTACCGCTCCCAGTATAGCACTAAAGAGAATATTAATCCTACATATCTAGGATGAATACACTTGTACGTGTTGTGACAAATTACAAAGCTAGTCAAATCCTGTTTATATGCTAAAATGTGTTAGCAGGAACACCAAACAAATATTCATTTATTACATTATCAGTAACCACTTGCAGGGTCACGGTGCTGTAGAGCCTATTCTAAAAGCATAGAATGGGAGTTGGCAAACACCGTGGAGGTACACACACACACACACACACACACCTGCACACACTAAGGGCAATTCCCGGGAGGGAACTGAAGCACCCAGAAGAAACTGAACATGAAACTCCACAAAGATTGAGCCAAATTCCAACCCAGGTCCCAGCAGCACTGAGGCAGTGCTGTGCACCACTACTAATGCTCTTTATTTACTACTAATGCTCTTTAGATTAGCAGATTTGTGAATAGATTTGTGTGCCGCATGCTTTTATTTACCTTTATGAAACATGCTGTTACTATTAGACCCATTTTTGAAACTTATGAAGTGAGTTTTCTGTTATAGGGTCAGGGTTTCCTACTGAGATTAGTCCCAACTAGTGAGAGGCTCCAGCACTGCTGAACTGGAGGAAGCAGCCTGGTGGGACCGCTACAGCGCTGTGCCTCATTGACAGTGACAGGCCCTCCAGAGAGGCCGACATCGTCCTGCCCCAGCAGGAAGCCGGCGCCCAGCAGGTCACCCAGCGGCACGAGTCCAGCCAGACAGCCAGAGCTGGTCTGCACTCCCTAGACAGGAACCGACATCCGTGCTCCACCCAACACCGTCCTCTTACAGCCCCCCGACAGATGGTCCGACGAGGGGCCTGTCACTGAAACGGATAAATAGATTGAAATGACGTTAGAGAGGGAATCAAGAAAACATAAACCTACAAGTCCTGAGCGACTCCGTGCACAGCAACCCCCGCAGCAGTGCCATCGTTCAGCTATGAATTAGCAAAGAAGC
This sequence comes from Arapaima gigas, assembly GCA_900497675.1. Classification (NCBI taxonomy): domain Eukaryota; kingdom Metazoa; phylum Chordata; class Actinopteri; order Osteoglossiformes; family Osteoglossidae; genus Arapaima; species Arapaima gigas. The sequence goes on along the minus strand of UFQX01000296.1, from coordinate 394,547 downwards.
AAGAAAGTAAACAAATACTCTCTGGCCAAAATATGGAGGGTTTTTTGAATAAGAAGCAAGAGCTGTTGAAGGTTTTTTTGTTCACAACTTGAGGCTTCTGGCACATTTATATTTGATGTAACTGTTTAGATATTCATATGTAAATATACGTATAATGAGATATGTAACCATAGAAAGTAGAGAATTCCACCACTGGATAAGCACAGAGAGATTTAATGCTGGAGTCCATGAGTACTTTTTATACCGTTCTGTAGCACTGATGTATATATTTGCATTTGCAGACCTTGACGTGTTTGCGTCTGTGAATGCAGTGTTGAAGAAACTTTAAGTATAAGTGATCACCTATTCAACATTTTGCACCCTTGTTTACAGAAGCAGACGTCTGCGTGGTTTCACTGGGACAAAACCAAACAAGAATGTCGCCAATTTTGCAGCTGCAGCCAACATATGTGCAAGGCTACACAACTCAACTGTTTTATTTTTTTGGAATCCAGACCCCTTAATTTCACAGCAAATTACTGTAAATTCTCCACAAGCTCTCTTGGTCCAAAAGGTACCTATATTTCAATCTTGAAAATGTTTGCTATTTTTAAAAGCCCGCTGAGCGATTCTTGGCTCCAGTGTTTGTGACATAGCAATTTCTCACAATTTAAACCTTACTAGAATATACACAAGTCAGTAATTCATGACGAATAAATAATAGATAACTTGGCACTTAATCCAAAGGATGAGCAAGTTAGATTTGGATGCTGCCGTCTCTTACGTGTGCTTATTCAAAGTGCTGCAGTCTTCAAAATGCAGTTTACGAGTTCGGCAATTTGAGAAGTCAAATTCATCCGTGGGGGCTACGTTTTTCTGAAATATTTTTAAGTCATCTCTGAATTATTGCAATGATACATCCATTACTTAAGCAGAGGTCAGGACAGGGGAACCGTTCATCCACATTTTGATCTGGTGCGTTCCGGTAAGCCCTCTGGCACCCTTCAGATTTTTTTATCTTTATGAAAAGTTAGCGTGTTATAATTATCCCTATGAAGTGTATTCGGTTAAAACATTTCCGACATTCAGTTTAACCTCTTCACTACAGTTCAGTCAAAGCTGCAGCTTTAATAGTGACATTCGGGAGTGTCAAGGGACAATAAAGTACAAACTCTATATATTTTACATCCATATTTAAATATAAAAACCACACCATTATACATTAAATATGTATGGACCAGCTGGGTTATGACAAAACAGTTCATATATCTATCTTAAGGGCGGTTATTATACCCTTAAGGAAAGTACTTAAACATAATATGCATCTGTTCAATAGTGTAAAAGCTTGGGAACATAGGAAATATGTGTTGTAGGCAATTTGGCATGTGCAAAAACTTGTCTACCCAGCAAGTATACACCGCAATGCAAATGAAGTGTATTAAAATCGAATGTTGGATGTACAGCGGGATGAGTCCTCAGAACCTAAGCGTTCTGACAATGAAATAAGGTTACTGGAGATAAGAGCCTGGGCGGAGGACAGGGAGCCGTGCATTAGGGGGCCCGCCGCAAGTGCTGCCTGCCCGATGACGGCTCCTATAACCGGCACGGCAAATCCCATTAACGCGAATGCACACGCGCTCTCTCCTGCCTGGCTGCAATGACACACCTCCTTAATCCGCTCCCCACATCCATCCGTTCCTCCCCACACACACATACACACACACACACGGCTTCTGTGGTGGCTGGCATGTTGGAGCATTTTCAGTACCTCGGTCCGCCTAAATCGTGAAGTATTTGGACAAGAAGGAAATTAAGAATAAAAGAAAACTAATTGTCAACAACTTCCAAAAAAGGGCACATCATCACCATTTCTATCATCAGCATCATCTTCCCACACCACCTCCTGGTGAATACATCTCGCTTTGAATTTTGAAATATAAATACACAAATGCAACACACCCAGAGGATGTGATCAGGATGCGTGACATAAGTAATAATCAGCAAAGACCTACTTTAAAAGAAACAAAGGGGAGCGCGTCGTAGTGAAGGTGTTGTGCCTGGTAAACAGATGGGGAAATGCTGAGAGGCAATGGGATTTTCTCTGAAGGACTGGAGGTACGTGGATTTGTGAAACAGGATTAGCCGGTGTGTAATGATTTGTGTGCTGTAGGCACTGACACACAGTGCTGTAGGTGTTTGTGGGCAAGTGGCGGGGGGGTGGGGGGGGCAACGCATCTGACTGACAGTTACTGGAACCGGGTGGTGGGGGGGGGGGGACCAACAGAAGATTTCCAGAACGAAATGGGTACGTCAGATTTTAAGAATTGATGCAGCTGTCCTAATTTTAGGATTCGGCGGCATTGTGAAATATAAATGAGGGCCGCTCCATTTCCAGAAGCCTCTCACACGATGTTCTGACTGCTGAAAAGCAGGCCTGCCTGTTCCAATTTGGAGAGCGTAAATGAAACGCTTCCCGCTGAGGGACTGTGTCTTGCTCAGAAAAAAAAGACGTTTTACTCTCTTATGTCTAATTACAGAGAAAATAGGGTAGTAATCACACAGAAATGCCACGAACACGTCTTGCTTGAAGGTTATTCATCATTCTTCTAGAAGCAAATGCATCTATAAGGATAATATAAACTCGCCGGCCACTTTGTTAGGCACACCTGTTTAATAGAATCCTCTTCTGACACCAGAGTTGCACGGATTCAGGAACAATGTGCTGGACTTATTTCCACACGGTTCACTGAGCAGGGTGACTTTTCAGCTTTGCTGTTTCTGCATATTTTTGAAGACGCATCCAATCTGTCACGACCTGGTCGCGGAGCTGCACTGCTGGCCTGAGACGGTTGGGACAATACAGGCTGTTGTAGTAAAGTAAGGGCGCTGCCATTTTGTGGAACTGCAGTGTGCAAAAATCCCATGAGGTTGGTTATTTCTGAAACACTTCAACCAGAGCAACTGGCACCAGTGATCAAGCCATGTTCAAAGTCACTTTAACCAAGTCTTGCCCTTTCTAACATTCATTCAAACAGCAACTGGACATCTAGATCTCCTCTGCGCATACTGAGTCACAACTGTGTGCAGTGCCATTGGGGGTATAAATGGCCACGTGGACCTAATAAAGTGGTGAATGAGAGTAAATCCTTGCTTATAACCATCACTAATGATTAAAATGTAAGGTAAACATGAATATGGCACTTAAGAAAGAAGAACAAGGCATTAGATATGCTTGATGGTCACAGTTATTAAAGAGAAGTCTCCTTCATCATCTTGGGGGCTGCGTGGTGAATGGGGGGGGGGCACTTCCCCATATACCCAACACATTGCACTTTCTGTCTTCCATCCGTGCCCTCCAGTGTTTACCCGCTGCCACAGAAACAGACTCCTGGGTAAGATTGCCACTGCTGCCACAGGAATATCATCATGTTGACTCCATCTTGTGCCCCATAGGAAGAGACCTGCAGTTTCCTTTCACCCCAGGAGGAAGGTGGGTGGGGGAGCATCTGACATCCTGCCACTACCCAAGATGTCAGCAAACTTCCTGAATGGAGGCATCTGGGAACCCAGGTCCCGTTTGTCAGCTTTCAGCTGTTCTAACCTGTCCGTGTTGATAACGCTGTCAGGAACTCATTTTTACATGTTAACTTAATGAAAACATTCATTAGTGCAGATGAGAACAGCCAAACGTGGCAAGAATAGCATCACGCTGCAACAGTTTCAGTGTTTCTCCTCGCAGGTGTTTTCAGAATTTGAAACCAACTGAATTAGTCCATCTTTAACTGTATTAGCCTCTACAAATCTACTGCATAAAACACGATTACTGTATGACTGTTAAAAGGAATCCATATCAATGTGTTTGTTGGAATGGATTTCAGACAAGATGTTCACTATATGCCTAAGTGGCATTTAAAGCGGACGCTGGAAAGCAACGCAGTTCAACTGAAATGACGAAGCAGTGACCCTGTTTCAACACCCGTGCTCCACCTCTTTGTTGTATTTCTGGGTTCTTCTTCTCACACACAAGGGATTGGGTTCAGGCCCACACCTCCTCCCTGTTCCCGGTAGTTTTCCTCGGGGGTGTAATGCCTGGCAGTTGTGTGAACATTTGGCTCCACAGGAAAACATTTGAGGGGTGATAAATGACACGATTATGGGGTGGTAAGTGCCATCGCCGTAGACTCAGCGCTCTGCTCTGGTGGCTTAGCTCCCGAGTGAAGATTCGGGCAACGCTGCAGCCGGGATTGCCACTGTATTCTCTCTGTTCAAAGAAATTTTCAAGAATTTGGCGTGTGTTTTCCTGGTATCACGGGTTAGCACAAAAATATATGCCTGCATATTCCCGACTGAGACGGATAAACCAGGTTGCTGTTGCTGGAAAAGAAACCGTTTAACTGCCTAGTCCCTACACCCGAATCTTAGAAAGAGGCATGCCATGGTACCCATGAGTATAGTACTTAACCTAAACATTTTGTTCATTAAACATATTAAATAAACCTATCGACTCACTTTGAGCAGTATTATCTGCCATGCAAATGAAAGCTTTTGGTTTTATTGCACTGGACAACACATGGCTGACACCATTCGAGAGCTTACCTCTCAACGAGTCTTTTCTTAGCCAACCTACAGTTTCACCACTGTGAAACAAAATACCGAGCGCTCAAAGCTTCCTTACCTTCAGGGGAGGAAAGAACAAAGGAACTTTAAAAACTGTAAAGCCCCTAAAAGCCTCAAAGACCTCCATCATTTTGGAGTGTGGTTTTGTCTGTCTCAGTTATTTTGTGCTGCAATTCTAGAGTGATTACACCAACAATGGCTGAGAGGCAATACAGGAGCCACTGAAAGGGAAAAGAGCTATCGCTTTTCAGCGGGTCCTGACTACTACGACACCGCCACGGCCCGGGGACATCCTCGGCAGACACAAGCCGGTCGAGTCCTGCCAGAGCCCGGCACAGCCAAACGGCTCTAACAAAGGCCCTCTCATTCGTGGGCTGCCGAGGGGAACGGCGGAGCGCTCCAGCGCTGCAGAACAAGACAAGCCGTCGGTGACCTGCCACTCCGTGAGACGCAGCTTGTGGTTTGAGATATGACAGAAGATGCCTCCCAAGCCTGCACAATTGTGCACTCATCCCTACCACCAGACAGGGCACTTCGTACAGTTTGGTGACGAATTAAAAGGTGATTTGTGAGTGAATTAACACCAGGCTTCGACAAAGACTCAGCAATAACTATTCGCCATTTTTGCCTTCGTATCATATTTTCCATTAATCTAAACCGTGGTGCATACCAACACACATATGGTATCAGTCAGAAGTTTGGATTTAACTAGGTGACGCTTGCATGTAATGAACTGGACAAAAGAATGAAAGCAGTGAGTCACAAGGATCCTTTATCTCCAGGAACTGCTGCAGAGAAACTGGGAAGACATGGCAGCTCATTTCCTTCTCAGACCTGTTAAATGGGGGGGGGGCTTGTTTCCAGCAAGTGTCAAACTTTTGGCTGGCACTGTCTGTGCATTTAATTGTAATGTTCTTCTTCCAATGGAAAAGACTGCTGAGTTGTAATATGCAGGAGATGCAGAGCAATATATCTCCCATTCATTCACATGATCCTCAAGCGTCCAGTAAGAACAGCAGCTCTTATTATAGTTCAAAGACACTGAGTGATGGAACTCACCCCACTTAAACCCCAGCAGTCATGACACGCTTGTCTTTTGTTTGGCCAAGGCTAATGTTCAATTTTACAGCAACCAACAGGGTGGAACCCAAGAGAACCGTCCGCTTGTTCTGCAAAAATCACAACGAAGTGGACAGGATACCCTGAGACAGTGGCAAAAAACATCAGGAAGATTCCTTGACAACTCATGACAAGTGATGTCTTGATTATATACTCTTTGTATACTGCAAAGTGCCTTCAAACCCCACGATGGCTGTATAAATGACATTCCACTGAGTTTTGCTCACTTCCATTTTGTATCTGAGTCCCATTGTAACTGTGAGGACCTTTGTTTTAATCTTGAAGTGCCCACAAATCCTTCCAACCTCACCCACACAAGATCTGCCATACTTGTTTCTCCTTTATTTGCTTACAAGGCAGTTTCTTAAAGGAAAACTTTCTTTTTCAATTTTTTGCAGCTGGTTATTTCACTGATGAGAGTAACAGAAGGCCTCATTTTATGGACACGATCCTGCAGCGTTCTGGTCCAACTCTTTAACCCCCTTGTTTTTGAGAAGAACGGCAAATGCGACACGTCCGCTTTCTCCTCCCGAGAGAGCAGCACCTCCAGAGCAGCAGCGGCTGACTCGGCACTCCATGCTCCACGATTTGCTGCCTCGCTGTGGGAGGCTCTCGGCCTCGTGCCCCATCTCTCTCGCTGGCTCCGCACCGCCATCTGCTCGGCCTGCTGTGCGACACGTACCTCCCTCAAGTGACAAGTTTGCTGGGCTTTTTTTCTCCCCTTCTTTTTTCTCAAATCATGGGAAAAGCTGTAAATTAGGTAGAACGGCAGTCCTTATGGAAGGCTTGAATATTTCAGCCTCTTCCACTTTGCAGTGCATCAATAGCTCACTCCAAGTCTGGAAATATTTTTGTATTTATGAAGTGCCTTGTCAAAAATCCATCAAGTGATGTCTAAATAAGTCACAAGTACTAGTTAGAGTCTGCCTTGTAACCAATAGATGCAAAAGAGAATCAAAGTCAAAATGACAGAACTAAAGAAACGCAGGTTGCGTCCACAAGAAGTGTCTGTGACACCCCTAGATTTGAAGCACACAGTAGACCACTGACCAGGCCAAACCATCCCCACCTCAGTAAGTTTATGTCAAACTTGCCTTTTCCAGTTCTCTGAAGGCACCAGGAAACTTTGACTGCGTTGAAAAGCCATGTAATTCGCAGAGCTGGCGCAGTTCCCCAGCAAGATCCGGGTGGGGTTCAGTCCTTTTTTAAGCAGGAGCACGTTTAGTTCACCCCCATCTGCCAGAGTGCTGCAGCACTCCCTCCCAATCGGGTTCGTATGCTGTGGTTGGAAACATCAGCGAGAATAAAGCGTGTGAAATATGGTGTGAGAGATTGGCGCTGTGTGCGATTAGCTGTGTTACAGTGCCTGTTTGTACTTCTCTACTCCAGTTATTGTTTGCCAGTGCCTAAAGTGGAGTTCTGTGGCAGACACCGAAAGCAATTTGCCTGGAGTTCACAGCACTATCACTGCTGCACTGAGGCTATATTCTTTTATAAACTGACCAGTGTTGAGCCACATTTTTTGACATTTTCTAAATTTAAAAGATCCAGAATGCATGCTTCTGCCTGCATTTAGAAATGCTTTGAAAAAGCATTCAGCCCCGAAAAACTGTTTTCACATTTTATTGTCTCAGATTCTAAACTTCCAACTGATCTGCAGAGGTGTAAATAGTGCCAAATCAAATGAAACAAACTGAAAAAACCTTTCAACGATTTGCTAAAAAGTTACAAACAAAATTGTTATTTATACCTTTTGTACATATGAGGCTAACTTTACCATACCAACTCACCCAGTTTGTTCATGGTCTCCAACTGTGTAGGAAATGGGAGGATCATCTGTGCTCAATTCATTTATGAGGATAGACAGCCCCTCTCTCGCTGAGGTCCTACAGTATGGTAGAGATTTTCCACACAGCAAACCAAAATGAAGACAAAAGAGCTTTCAAAACAAGTCAGGGATGTAACTATAGAGAAGCACAGATCTGGTGAAGGCAACAAGACCATCTCAAAAGAACTGAACACGCCTCACAGTAGCCTCTCTGACAAGTACCGTTCTTGTGCCGATCTTCAGCAACTAAGTTTGGAGGACCGGCCTGACCTAGGACGTGTGGCTGTAGTTTCATATTTTTCCCCACTTCCACATGATGGACTGCACTGAGCACGTATCAGTACCTATTAAAACTTTTTCCAAACACTTTGTTCCGGTGGCAGAAAAAAACAAGTAATGCAACATATATCTGAAGATTTTTACTGATTTTAACATGTCATATTTTCTACAGAAAAGTTGTGTCAATCAAAACGTGAACTACGATCTTTCGGCTACAAAGGACAAGTACTGTTTGTTTGCACATTTGTGTTTAGCATCTATACAGACGCGTGGAGTTCACAGTGGAGCTGTTCTGCATTAAACACAATGAAGAAAACACTGAGGCCCGCCAGACGGACAGCAGAGATGAGCCGGTGTAATTGGACAGCTGAGATGAGGCGATAGCCAGTGAAAATCAATATACAGCTCCAGGTTTCTGCATTTAGATGGCATTGTTAGATTGGGGGTCCGTACGCATAAAGAAACAAAGCAGAATGATTTCATATAGAGACGGAATAAAATAACAGTCAAACGCTCCCTTGGCCTGTTCTCAACAATGCGGCTCAAAGAGAGAAAACACCGGCGTCTTCATATTCACGCAGCCCCATGGATATGTTTTCAGAGAAAATTACAACAATGGCTCATTTGACACTTTTGATAAAATTGTCAATTAAGCCACGATTCAGACTTCTCTTGTTTGTACTGAATGTCTTGTACTGAAGACCAGTAGGGTGTCCCCCATTAGTCTGAGGCTCTTTAAGCCTGAATGAAAATGGGGGGTTGCATTCAAACCATCAGGTGAGGGAGTCCAGCTGCGCTTGAACCACCTCTAGCTGCAAAACAAGAAAAGGAAAATAAAGTTGGACATCAAACACCCCTCAGCCACACTGCCATAGGCAAGAGATGGCCTAACAGCAGTACTGTGAAATCGCACTGACCTTGTTATAGAACTCTAGTAGCTCCTGGTGGCTGAACTGCACAAACAGCTTTTCTGGAGCCTGGAAGACAAGACACTCTTTAAACTACAGAAAACACAGCAACATTAACAGCTTTGCAGTTTAAAAATGTTCCTCTCGAACTTCAGTTCGCTGTAATACATCATCACGTACATATCAAACCCATATATTTAAAACACATTAATCCAGGCATTTACTGGTTCCGACCGCTCGCATTTTTATCACAGAATTAGTTTTGCGTGGCAAATATTTTACCTGAAAGATGCGCTTTTCCTACGGTTCCAATGTCAATCATGTGCATGGATTTGATTTTTTTAATCGGTTTTCAAACCCCTAGAGCCCCTTGGCCAATCTTATGGCACAATTCTGCAACATCACTGGGCATCCAAGTCTAAGCTGCTCTCCCTCAGCAAACATCTCTGGTCATCTCAAGGAGACAACTCGGCACAGGAGCAGGAAACGCGCACGTTCACCCGTGTCCGCCGTCACATCAAATAATCACGCGCCCTGACCACCGTTACACATTCAGTCATTAACAGGAACCCTCCTCTTCCCAAACTGGCATTTTACTCCCGGAGGGCTCAAGTCTCGGGGAATTGGGATGTGTCCGAATGCATTAATAGCAGTGACATTAACAAGACCCTGCATTATCATCCACAATTAAGAGCAGAGGGAGGAAAATGTCACCTTTAGCATAAGAGGCCTTGACATGTGTTAACAAGAGATGTAGGGCAGGTGCTGATTTGAACCTGGCACAGTGCTGCTTATTCCAAAAAACATCCACCAATATCAATTCACTGTTTAGTCTGTTGTCCACCACGATCCAGGAGGACCAACGTTTTGTTCTCTCTTATATACCTGTATAAGTCACACTGACAATAAAGTGGACCATGAATCTGTGCAGTGTACTGAACTGTACGTGTAAACACTGGTTCATTCAGGAAGCCCAAGATATTAGTCACAAATGTACAGAATGTGTGAAAAAATAACACCATCACATATTCCTCAACAAAAGCATCACTGTATGCCCAACTAAAGTAGTCTATAAGTTCAGTCTAAAGCAAAGAAAAAAAAATGCACTTTTGAGAGCTAAATAAATAAATAAATAAATAAATAAATAAATGTCATAGTGGGGTCAATTTCAGGATACCTTTTATTAATTTCAGTGGAAGAACCTCTTACTCCTTTAAACTCCATTAAACAGTACTATAAAATACAATTTGCTGCAATGCTTCCTCTGCTCTACACATACAATAATAAAGTCCCTCATACATCACATCCACGGCTGTTCTGGCCACCTGAAACTTATAGTGTACTCATTTGGACAGATAAATAACTTCAACTGATTTATCAGAAAAACTGTGAGCTGCACAGTCACAAATAATTACCAATGCTAATTCCGAAAGAATGGGCAAAAAAGCAGGCCAAATAAACTCATCGAGGGCATTTCTGAGCATCTAGCAACCTATTCATACCCTACTCAGATACTCCTCGTCTCTCCCATGTTGCTAAAAGATTGACAACCTTTAGTGGATATGGTTTTAAGAAAAAGGGATTATGAAGATATTCAGAAATGTGTCCAGAACCGGGGTGTTTTCCTGGGGGCACAGCAACGTGGGTTTGAGGGCCCCCGAGAAAGCGTAATTAAGCGTTTCTGAGAGAAATTCGAGTCAGTGGGATGCTGTATTTGAAGCAATAGGCAAACCCACTGGAGGCATCTTGGCACAGAAACCTACACGGAATTTGACACATCTGGGGTGATCCTGATGAGCAAAGAGGGAAGAAACAATAGACACATTAAAACTGGAAACCCAGTGAGAGCAGGAGGTGGTACAGGGGCCTTTCTCCCCCAAATGTGGCTTTTCCATACCGGTGTTGCACAGCATAGCATTAAACAGCAAGAGTTAAACCCGAATGACGTGTTGTTGCCAAATGACTGCAAGGAACCCCAGGCCTCCAATGGACACTGCCCATCCTGCTGAAGGGGAAAGGTTTATTTATGCCTTTAAATTAAACATCACATGCCAATTCATATGCTGACATTTGCACGTGCCACAGTAGATGCGTTTTATGCCTCTTTCAGCCCACAAAGAGAAACATAAAAAAGCACTTTTCATGAATTATTTGTTACGGTGAGCTAAAATATATAGTTCGCATGATATAAGTGGGAGAAAAAAACAACAAAAAAAAAAAAACAATGCTCATTTGTGGTCTTTTTCCAGCATTGTGTGAGGAAGATGGCTCTGATTAAATGTCACCAAGACCCCCACCATTTTCTACACAAATCACATTTTATTTGACACAGGGCATCTCTGCGCAAACATTATCCAGAGAGACGAGAAAAAAATACGCACCCCCTGAACCACGCCTCCACTGCGGGAAGTTGATTTATCAAAATCAAATACAATCATCCCTCGATTTACGCATGTAATTGGTCAATCCAAAACACGTAAATCGAAACATTATTTCCATGATGCAATCTGGGAAAATAATTATGCTTCCCAGTTCATTTGAAAACCCCCAAAACAACTTTCGAATATATCAGTTAAACACTATAAAATAGTGACTAGAGGACATTAGCGTGCTTCACACAGAACAGCAACAGGTGACATGCCAAAGCTACCGAGATGAACACGTGTGAGCGTATACTGTGCCTGTATATGTCATGACACATATTTCCCATACTTCCTCTGCAGAAAAGAACACGATCTGAGCACTGAAACCTGTAGGTTCTTACCGATTATCTTCCCTAGTCCTTTAAGGTCTCTGATATTTTTAGAATTATAAAATGCTTCTTTAACATCTTCAATTCACTACCTTAATTCCGGCTTCTCTTTCCTAATCCGTGATATTATTCTTCCAGCACGAAGGGCTCCCATAGCTTGTTCTTAACCAAAACCATTTTAAATTGCTTCCTAATTAGAAATTCATAGAATGTTTTGCTTAATGTTAATTTTTCTCCCCCTCTTGTGATTAATACTATAAGCTGTTTATCGCTAATATGGTTTCATGTATTTGTCTTTAAGAGTGGGAGCCTCAATGAGAACCCAGCGAAAAGTGGTTAAGTATGAGGGGGCGAGTTCATCACTGTGTCTAAACAAGACAAAAATTTTTCTTACTTTCAGTTCTACGTTTCTTCTACTTGTATGTGAAGTCGAACCTTATTTCAACATTAACAGCTTGTGAATGGCAAAACGTGAGAAAAATGGATGAGGTGCTACGAGAGCAGGGTTGGTACTTCAACAAAGGAAACTGTCATATCCAGCCATTTAAGCAGAGTAAGAATCCCAGTGAAAATCAATAAAAATACACACTATAATATTTGTGCAGGGTATAATTTATAAGTGTGAGCCCAAGCATAAATATATATATATTATTGCGCCTTGTCGTTTCTTCAAAAGGGCCCTCAGGTTAAAGATCTACTCCTCCTCCCTAATTAGCATATGCTTCAAATAGCAAAATACTCATGTGTGGTTGTCTTGTCACGTCACAGGAAAATTTTGACGGAGACGTGGCTGAGCTGTTGGTTTTTTGGCACCTCGCGGCCTACTCCACAAATAATCTTAATTATGAATAAAATCATGAACTCCTTGGCTAACTCGTTGCCATGGACACGGCGATCTCAAAAACCTCTCCTTGCAGTAGTACCCCGTTGTCTCTGTGTCGACTCAAAATCGCTGCCTCCCTGGTGTATCCATGCCTCCTTTCTTCCACTTGAAAGCTAGGTATGTGTGGACCCCTTTCAATATGACTGTTAGAGCCTTTTGTTGCTCTGTGGAATGTTTTCCTCAACACACCTTTGATGGTTTTTTTGCTGCCTGCCAGGACTTTATAACCTAGACCCTTCATGCCGAAGTGCAGCACCCAAAAAGTGATCATAAATAAAGTTTTAAATTTTGTTTTAAAGTGTTTTCCTCACAAACTGTTTCTTCCCCGCAAAGGTAACATAAAATGAGAACGTTTAAACTGGCCCTTACTTTGTGAAAAGCAATCGGAAACGTGTCTGTGTGCTCACGTGTGTTGTACATATGTTAAGAAGTGACGGCAAAATACTACCAGACAGAGGAGGGAAAATGACAGCAACAGACAAAAGACAGGCGGCGAAAAAGAGGGGTGCATTCTGAACACAGAAAAACTAAACTAAACTAAAAAGGAACACTAAACCACACATGATCAGCTCCATCCACACAAATTATCATTGCACAGCCATTCATTGACATCCTTCTCTGCAGTTCGATGGTAAAATATTCATCTCATTTGCATGCCTGTGTGTTTCACTGGAGGAAGTTCAGAGCAGTGGTCTGTTTCTCTGTGTGATGTATGGCCAGTAATGAAACATTTGTGCTCAAAAGGCATGACAGGGTGGTCTCATAAGTGGACCGTCAGAAGGCCACTTGCCATAGATTTGATGTTTCATTCCTGCTGTCTGAGACCAATGAGCTGGCTACTAAGAAACGGCTACTGTTGCTATGAACTATTATTATTTCTATTACTACTTTATTTAGCAACGTACACCTTCATACACTCAGAAGAGGTCCGAAAGTTTAAAGTTTGCGAGGTTGTCAGTTTTGGCACTAATGTGGACAAATGAGCTCCTTCTAGCCCTCAAAACTGCTAAATCCTGTCAAGCATTTAAGAAGGTTCTCTTTTAGGCACACGTCTCCAATGTCCTAACAGCCACATTAAATTTGCACCATACCATCTGTCATCATCATCTTCGTATCGCTTGCCTGACTTTCAGCTCTACAGCCAGACATACTTGTAACGTGTGTTGGCAAAAACAATGGTTTCAATAATCGTATGTACATACATACAGCTCTTTGCCGTGGAATGCACGTTTGTTTACCGAATTGTGCATCGCATTGGTGAAAATCATTTACGAAAAAATAATGTAGGCCACGAGGTTTCGCTCTATGGGACGCCAAAGCGACCAGACTGCACAGAGATGTCCATACACTGCTGTCAGTTATGTGCATGACGAGGGTCAACAAAGATGGAGTACAACCTGTAGGTTCCACTGGAACCTTCCATGTCCTTGCCGCAATGATAAAATTGTGAGCTCTGTTTTGTAGAAGTTGGCGGGCTAAACTAATAATACCAACAAAAAAATAAAAGAATTATTTAACTAGCCAGCCATGACACCAAAACCTAGGAATTAGAGTATCCTACTACAAAAATCCTTTGGCTACTGGCGATTAGATCAGTCCGGTACTCATTCCTCTCTTGAGGCCTGCATGTAAACCCTTATGACACAGCAGAGCACACAAATCTAGCTGAATGATGCCCATGCTATATTCCACTAAATATTATAAGCTTAACTTACAAGAAAACAGGAGGAAAAAATAGATTTATAATGACAGCCAGAACAATTGGCAGGCAGGCAACTTAATGTGCAAGTGTGGATTCTCCACCAAGTTTGTCACGGACACTCAGTCCCCTAAAGCCCGCAATGAGCTGGCCAAGACTGTCATGGTAACTTCAAAGCAAAACAAGGCAATCCTGCCATAGAAACTGCTTGCCCTGCTCCACCCTGGCCGAAAGCACAGCCAACAGCCCGTCCAGCTGAAACAGTGTTGTTGCATTAATCTTCCAGGGCAGTTCAAATTCTCCAACCCAACAAAAACATGGGTGTGTTCATCAAGCTATGTGCGCATCCATGGGAAAGCGTCTGTCAGGGAGCAATGATGTTTACTTCCCTTTCTCTTCCTGTGATATGCTACACAGATATAACAATATATTAAGAAATATAAACAGGATCTCAAATGGCCTGTTGAGGGCCAGCAACTGGATGTCTTCAGCCAGTGAAGGCAGGTAGATTACAGATATCCAGCTGGGGCAGTAATTGCTGGGGGCTTGTAGGTTGTTACCTTGCCAGCTATCTCTTTCGATTCCAAATCAACCCCCTGCCATCTTCAATTTTAACGTCATGTTGTTCCAATAAGGGGAAAATAAATGTGCTCTTCAGGCACATAAACAGATAAAGACAAAGCACTGCAGTTTCGCTCGGCCATCCCCGTTACCCGTGAGGTTCTACCGTGACACCTTTGTCTCGGTATGAACAGTGGATCTTTCAGGGAATAGCTGTGCGGGCCAGCACCCATTGGTTTTCACACCTTTGTTGCCATTGTGATGGCATCCTGGGGCTAGAATGCCGTCTCCTCGGTACAAAAGGGATAGGTTGCATCCATCCATCTATCCAACCACACAGAATCAAACTGGCGTTTAGTGAAAGCCAGGACAAACTCATCGATGTTGGACTCAACTTTACATGGGACACAATAAACAATGACAAACGGGACAGGAAAGTCAAAGTAAACATATCTCGCAAGTCTTCGGGGTATGGGGATGCGAGAAAAAGATGTCATTGTACCCTTGAGTGAGACATTTAAGTTGAAGTGTCACTAAAATTGCAGCATCGCATTGTAATTGGGGAAAAAGTGTGAAACTGCAAGCTATGCAAGTTGCTGAGGAAAAAGCAACAGATAAATTAAATAAAGCCACTCTGGGCAGCTGACAGTTTTCCAGTTGTAAAAAGAACAGTGTTGGTACAGCACAGTGAGCAAATGGCACAGCCCCTAGGTGAACCAGAGGCTGGCCAGTGGAAACCAAGAGGGAAAACAATGAGTGTGTCATTGGGGCTGGCCAGGGACCAAAGAGGAAGTGTCGCATTCTAGTGTGCCGCCCTCCCCCTGCAACCCCCTGTAGTTCCATCATCACAAAACCCCACATCTTCTCTTATGGCAGCGGGCCATACGAAAGGCCACTTCACTCTGCTGACAACATGAGATTTACACAATACTGAAACATTCAAGTTCATCCACAAAGTCGTAAGGAAAGTAACGATGAAGGCACATTCAAGGTACTTGTCAGGTCATTTCGATTTTGGATTAAAGAAGAATGAAGTAAGCTGAGGAAGACCTTGGTGTTATCATTACACCACCAGCAGCACCTAATGGTACCCGTATTCGCATTCGGTTCAGTCACTTGGTAGAGTGGGATTGCTGGGTTCCTTTTCTGGGACTACCTGACCACCAAACAGACCGTGTATTCACACAACGAACTTAACCAAAGTGGCTTTCTCTTACTTGCACAAGAAAATAGGGATCATTGCGTCCTTGACAGGGTCTGTAAGCGCTGACATGAGTGCTGGACGGTAAACGAATAACTTCCACGCGTCACAGTGAGAGTTGGAGGCCCCCATCCTCAGCTTTTGCCTTCATTGTGCCTTGTTTATGCCTCTGAAAGGGTCCTTCAACCCATGTCAATCAGGGCTGTCAGGGTCCAGAGAGCTTCCACACAGACGCTGTTGTTTGTGTTCATCTGTTGGACTGACGCTCAGAATGGCTGGTGCCTATGGGATCCAGTAAGCAATGGACTTTCCCATAAGGCCCTCACAATGACACCAGTTCACACTCCACCCTTGGACTCATAAAAGCCTTCGAGAGTGGTCCCATCCTCATCTGGTTTAATCAATATCATGCATACAAAAATACTTTGCGCTATGGTGCTTTCGTTGCCTGGATACTCCTATTACTAAACAGTTCCCTTTAAGCTATCATGGCTGGCAGCTGCAGATCCCAAGTTCCACCACCACTTCCCAGAGTCAGGTTTTTCTTCTTCTTCTTCTTCTTCTTCTTCTTCTTCTTCTTCTTCTTCTCCTTGCTGCAGCTGCAAAAAAACCAGCACACCACATGAGAGAAGACTGGGGCCACAGCGGTAAATGAGTTGGAGCCGGGTTCCATCATTCTGGAAATAACCCACCCTTGTTTACCATATGCTGTGGGCCCTGTGAAAACACGGGGCTTCTGGGCGTTCAAAGCTCCGCATGTCTAAGGTGGGGGTGGTGGGGTGGGGGGTGAGATCCAGATGTCAGACCAGAGAGTGGGTTACAGGCATGCCCTTCATTTACTCACAAACATCACATAGAGACACCCACACGGCAACAACATTACACACTTGGCGTCTGATTCTTGGCTGCGGTTAAATCTCCAAAACTAAGTGTTTTACATGTGGTGGGTGATGTCCTAGATACATGCAAATTAATAACGTATGAGCTTTATTTTCCTTTGATAAAGAACTTGGAATAAACTTGTGCATCTGTTCGAGTTTTTTTTTTTTATCTAGTAAAATTCTAAATATAGACGTTGGAAGAAGGAATTATTCTCATCATAAATTATGCATGGCTGGCAGAAGGATTCAGCGCAGTCAAACTAAGTTCTGATGATTTTTTATAGCATTCAGCAAACTAATCATTAGCCACACATTCATACAGTTTATTCCTTCTGCAAATACAGACGTTTAACAAAGTTAAAGCTCAAAAATTTGGTAAAAAACAAATTAAAAAAAAAAATGTCTAACTCTGTAAGCATGAATTGTTCAATCGTACATTATGCCATGGCTATGATCAAATTAATCATTAGGCCATAATGATTTATCACGACAACTAAAATGATAGGACATCATGAAAGCAGGTGGCCATTCCAGACTATAAACCATTCCTCTGGCTGACATATTTAAAATAATACATTTATAATCTATTCATAAATCCTTTAGTATAACTGCAAATGCATTATGCAATACAGAATTCATTCACCAAAAATGTTCTAAAGTATTAATGCTTGGAATCCATTAGAGCTCACATGGATACAGCACAGCATAAAAGCTGTCATGAGTTTATTTAGGAGAAACAAATGAACGAGTGCTTTACTCAGCTCTCCAGCTGACGTGTGGATTCAATCCACCCTGTAGCTTTCAACCTGGTGGGTTTTACCATCAGCCACTGCAGCCACGAGGCCCCCAAAAGAGAATTCCTCATTCTGTCATTGCTATGTTTGTTTAATTCATTTTCTGGTTTTCCATCTCAAAAAGATGATGTCTCTCATCTAAAAATATACATAAATAAATGCTTTACAGCCTAAATAAGTCCTACGCTTCCTGTTTTGCATGATGCACCTCATTTCCATAAAGCAATGCTCACAAAGGGTGGCCGCCCTCATTAAGACACCAGCGATGGAGCAGATTAGGGATGGGACATATTTGCATACAGGAAATTTGTGGTACCCCCCCCCCAAATTTACCGAAAGGGTACAAAACAAGACATAAACAAGAAAAAACATGTAAAATGCAGACTAAATTACGAAAGCCTTAAATTATTTAGGAGAAGTAGTAGCAGATGTGATGCACAGAGAATGACCTTCAGTTAATTAGCGAAAAGCAATGAATTCCAGGACTGAGGTGGGATTCAGGGATTGCACCACATGTCCTGTTAGACCACTGTGAAAGACCAAACACAGCTGAAACTACATTGTATTGTGACCCTCCAGGCAGGGAACAGAACAGTCTTGCTCCAGCACATCACTCTTACACATAGTCAAGGTGTACACCCCCAGCACAGACTAGAATGGTGCTTTTACTGAAACCTACCTGAACTCCTAAAACAACTCCCACTTCTATGAAAAGATATGATCCCAAAGGGCCAAACCCTTCCTCCCCCATTCTGCATCTTAACACCCATCCTACATGAGCTAAAGGCAGAATCAATAACAAATTGGGAAGGTTTCAGCCATCATCCAAACCCCATTAGATAGAACAGATGTCTAGAATCATCTCAAGGAGACCAACTCCTAGCACTGTAAGTAGTCTATAGTCCATCTCCTCCAGCATTATAAGTAATGTCATAAGTGCAGGTGCATATAAAAGAGCAAGTGCAGATCAGATCATGTCATATAATCAGTATCTATGTATTATTTATGTATTATTATGTAAGAACAGTAATTATTTGTTTAATTGCTTAGCAGATGGCTTGACTGAAACTGATTTACATAATTTAAATCTATTAAAATTAGTTTCAGGTTACAACCACTGAAAGCGTATAGCTGCAGCCTCTACGCCTTTAACAACCACCTTACTTCCCATCTCAAAAAAAAGAAAATGGGGAGAAGAAAAAAAAAAAAAAATCACAGGATTTCACAAACTCCAGGTGGCAAATGCAGGTGTTGCTGGTTGAATTTCACTAGCAAATATGCACTGTTTTGCCAAACCGCAGGAGGAAAAGCTATAAACAAAGCCAAGACTATTTTATTTTTATACCACAAACAGTCAATATTTGACATGATGTCCTTGGGGAAGGTGGGAAGAGGCAGTGCGCCTTGTGTCGGCGGGGAGAGCACGGAGTGTGGCAAGCACAAAATCCGTCTGGTAGCGGCAGTGGCTGCGTACCTGGGGGCTCAACATGTTGCAGAGCTTGTTGATGCTGTTCCTGCCTGCTCAGTGCTGCACTTGACATTCTGATGTTCAAAAAAGCCCTTTCTTATCAGCAAAACTACCCACTGTTGGGTACACTGCTGATGTTTTCAGCATTGCGTTCCTGATCAATGGCTCCAAATTTAGTCAGCGTTTATACTGTACAACCTACACTTCTGAGCATTTTCAACATGCATCCCATTTTATTGGCATTGGCATAATGAATGACCCTGTTGCTCACTCTCCTAAAATGGCTGTGTCCAATGTGAATGCGAATAAACATGCACATGTGAATAAACAGTTGAAACTACAGATTTTCCTACTTCAGAAGGTATGTAGAGTGTTTACTACAGGTGGCAAGAGTACATACATCCTCTGAACGTGCATATGCTAAAACAGCACATTTTCCCCAGAAACGAGTAAGTTGTATTTGTAGTGATGACTTATCAAAATGAATGAGAAAAATACATGTGACGATCAAGACTTTGACAGCGTTTTTCCATTCTGAGTAGTAATAACACTTATTTCCCAGGCAGCCTCCCAGTCCTGTCTCAGCACTATTTGAATTGGATGGCTGAAATTCTACATCATTTTGAGATGGAGATGGCTCGTATCCTCGTACCACGTTGGAAATGAAGATGACTCTTGGCTTTGAACTGCACTGGAAATGGAGACAGCTGCTGGCCTCTCCGCGCAAGGTACTGCCAGGTCCAGTGACAAAGGACTAATGTGTTTAAAATCTTTAGAGTCCTACAGCTAGCGCCAAAATCTGACAACATTCAAGGATTTCTTGATATGGAGTTCAAAGTATCTGCCCTATCACACTAGCATGAAGAAGACAGGGCTCTGTGGCTGATAAGAAATGTATGCAGGCAAGGAAGTGCTCAGAAGAATCAACCTGGAATGAATCAAACTAACTCTGAATATTGCATATTGCACTTTGTGAACTTTTACATACTTTTTTGTGATATACTCACTGAAAGACTCCATATTATGCTGCCTGTATATGCACAACAAGCATCTTATTTACATACATGCACACATAGAGAACATCTCCAGATACTCCAGACATGCATGCTATGGGGTGTCTTCATCTTATTGCAGTGACTGCAGATTCAGTCCAAATCAGATCCAATGATGGATCTGCCCTTCAAAAAAACAGAAACCTTAGGACCTTAATATCTTCAGAAGGTCAGTGGCCCTCAAATCACAGCCAGAGGGCTTCACACAGTATCTTTTACACATTGATCCCTATTCTCCAGTCATGCCCCTCATAAGCTTGTTTATTTTCAATCACTGCATGCCCTGTTGTGGAACCAGTGCTAAACAAGGGTCAGAACTGCAGATCAAGCAACTTTTTTCTCATGAGGCAAAAGCCACATGATACGTTCCTATCCCCAAAACCAAATTCCCCTGAACTGCTACCAGTCAGCACCTTGTAGAACAACTGGTCTATACTTCTGTGTAACATTAGTTAGCAGAAAAACTGCCTGATTAAAATGAAAACAACAGATATTTGCAATTAAATGCTAAACTTTGGCTAAGCGGGTCAGTGAAATTAATGAAGTGTAAATGTAATTTATTCCTTGGCAAATCTATTTGTGATGCTTTATACAGACCCCCTGTGACAAGGGGATGATTTGAAAAATAAAAAAAATTTTAATCTGTGTGTCATCCATAACAATGTACGCCTGCAGAAGCTCAACCTCTTTCTTGCAATATTTGTCAGTCCCCACTGTATGCAAACCAATGCGCTTCTGCCACGAATTGAGGTTCAATTTCATTCCTGTATTTTAGGGATAAGTAAGGAGGCAAAAATTGCCTTCTTTTAAGTGCCTTTCCGGCACAGCTGTGACTAAATGGATTCTGGGAGGTTCTGATGTAACGGTGAGAAAACCGCCTAGCTGGAGTAATTGCCAGAAGCCAGAGTTTTCTCTCCCCCCTCTATTTTTATCTCTTCATTATGCTCCACACACCAGAGTGCCTTGTTTAGGGTTGCAGGACTGGGGTCCTTATCGAGGTTCACAGCATCCCCATTAAACTGAGTCATTGGGATTCTGTCAAAGCCCACCATCCCTCCCTGCCACCCTTATCCCCATCCCACCACAATAAAGTTGACACTCTACTTGGTTGTCATTTTTTTCTCCCGAGTTTCCAGAATAATAACGGACTTAAACACTAACAGTCTCTATAAATGATAGAGAGCAGAAAAGCACATAGAGAGAGGCCTATAAAAACTGTGGCAATCAGAACACTGGTGCCATGACATGTCTGTGTATCCAAGCCAAGGCAGGGGGTTGGGAGGTACTCTCTAATGGAGCCACTGTTTTATTAAAGGGTACTGGTAAACCGGAACCAGGCACTTGTGGCCCCGTGCCTTCACCCTCCTGCTGACAGCAATCATTCCTCCATGTAGAGTCCAGTAGATGTAGAGCAGATTTAACATGGGGAGACTTCCAGAATCCCCATCTGTCTGCAAAATCAGAGCACTTGGAGGCAACTGTTAAGACTAATGGATAGATAATGAAAAGGTGGCTGGTGTGAGGAGTGACACACAGTGAGCAAAAACAGGCATCGCTCAGCACAGAAGTACACCGAATACCCCATTTCCTGGGTTCATTCCTCACCTGCTCCTGTTTCATCTCTCACTGTGATATGCCACAGGGCTCTACTAGATGACAAAATGAGTATGGTACTCCAAGGGCAAGAATCAATTAACAAGGGGGAAGAAAGAAACATCCTTATCCAGGTTAATATATACAAAAAGGGCTATTGTCTTATTAAAATGGTTTCACTGCTTTGTTAATATTCAGTAATGGCAATGCTTATTCTGTGAGAACTGATCAGACTGCTGCAGCTTTCAGCTGTAATGCTCTCATGTCATAAACAGATTGTGCTGAAGTAGTTCTGGTCTGGTACCTCAACACAGTGTACAACAGCTGCACCCAAGCGTGAATCCCAATCCTACCGTGTGCTACCCTACAATGCTAGGATAACAAATGGCTGTGCAGCTTTTGTACCATGCCAGTACTTGCGAAAAAATAGAGCACATACTTAGAAAAATGAAAATTCCATACAGTAAGATAAAATATCATGGTTTAAGCCCAAGGCACATAAATCTAGAAGTAATCTTGGGAACTCTGCATCACCACTAAGATATGGCTTTTCTGAACCACTGAAACAGGTTCATTGAAAAAGAGGTTAATCAGAAAGTGGGTATAAAGCCTTTAGGGCTTAGCAGAGAGGAAATCCTGATATATGTATTGTAAACTATCCAAACACCAAAGGCCGACTGGTTTAAATCCCTATAACTGGACGTGCTTTAGACATGTGGGAATCACAGGCCCTAGAAAAATACAGCAGAAAGATATATTCTGTAATACTTAATCACGAAGGACGGCACACAGTCAAAGCCTCTCATGCTCAGCTGACACGGCAGAGCCATGAGAATTATTTTTTACATTTGTGTGTTTTCGGCATACGTGCACGTGTGCTCTGTTTGTTCGTAAATAAGCAAGAAGTCGGTGATGAAATGGGAATTTAAAGATTCAGGCAGAATGGGCTTGTAGACAGCAGGAAGTGGGTGATCCTGGCATTCATCCAGTAAAGAGTGCCGATAATAACATGCTTCAAGTAAATAGCTTCCAGCGTAGAGTCAAGCACCATACTTATTGCAAACGAAAAATGCATTATACATTGTTTTAGCTTTTACAGTAAACATTATGCATTCACTTACAAAAACATAAACCTGCATTTTACTCATATTTACGTTCCCTTTTAAAGCTATATTGCAATATTCTTTACTATATGACATATAACTCCTAGTTACCTTCAGTTTTTTTTTTTTTAAATTGAGGTTGCCAGAAACCAGGACCTCACTGGGTCAGGACTACCAGTTGCACCATGGCGACTGATATCCCCCTGTATGACAGAGATTTATTTGTTACATTATGTGCAATTGTGAACCACGGAGGGGTACAAAATGAAAAGCAAACCCTGTTCTCTCATGTTATGATCAGACCGCCCAGCAATAAAGCTAAACAAATGTTAGCGCCTGATGGGTGCTTCAAAATGCCCTGTCTACTATTGGACTCCCTTGCAACACATTGACTTTAACCAGAGGGGGTCTGCTGGCTTTAGCAATTATGGCAGCTATCAAAAAAAACAGACACACTCAGACAGCCTCAGAACATACCTAGCAAGGCCACAATCAAGTTACCTGGGACACTCTTCTTGGCTAACTTTGAGCCTGCCACGTGCAATATGAATAGAGACAATTCAAAAAAAAAGACTCCTCTTATGACAGTTTAGTCAGAGAGAACTTGATGGCTCTAAGCATCAAAGTCAGATTCCCATTCAACTGGAAAAAACAGAGAAAAATGCTTTTATGTGAACAGAGATAAGCAAAACACAACTGACGAGGAATGGCCTGTCAAGTTAGCAAAAAACAAGTATGCCTCATAAACCAATGGATATGGTGCCATTTCTCCAGCAGCCATTCTCGCCGGCTGTCAAGAGGTTCCTAGTGCAAGTTCAGATGAGTTCGGAGGACACGTGTCCAGACTTTGCATTTTGCACAGCTATAAAACAGAAGGAAGAACAGATAAAAAGCTATGTTCATCATCCACAGATCTCAGCTTTTTATTTCCATTCATTGCAGACTAGCGATCCCCAGTGCTGGCCCAAATCACGGCCCCTCCCCAGCACTCTGTGTGGGTCTGCTTTCAGGAATGGTGCACGCGCTTCCAGCAGGCCAGGCCATCTGGCGTGTCGCTAACGCTGGGCCGCTGGACAGGAAGCTGCCGCAGTCTCCAGTTCTATGGGAGTCGGTTGCTAGGACACTACCAGCCAGCAGTGAAGCACTTTAAGACTGAACAGTTGGGAAACATGCTAAGTGCAAAGGCTGAGAATGTATATCACAGCCCTTTGAATTTTTGACATGGCATCCATACCCCTATTTCTATCCCACTGTGAGCAGTACAGGGAAGACTGCGACACAAAGCAGCTGGAGTGCAGGGTTGCTTGGGACTGCTCACAAATATTGATTATTTATTTGTTCCCTGATGCACTGTTTCACTGATACTTTAATTCATGGGTGACAGAGTCATTCTTTAAAGGGTCATTTGTATGCCGGATTCTAAAGCAACCAATCCTTTTCATTAGTTAATTAGCAAAATCACTTTAATATTTTAGATCTATGTTAAAAAGTTAATCTGTTACTAACCAGTTACCCACCAGTTAAGCAAAGGAACTGAAAACAGGCATACACGTGGATGGCCATGCAAAGTCCACGTGACCAGCTCCTGCTTTGATTCAAAGCAGTTTACTTTTAAACTAGAACTACTAACCTGAACACAAGTCCACTTCTTTCACTATTACTCTGTCTGCTACATGTTATCTGGACATGGTACCAAAACAAAACTGATCTTTATTGCTCAACCCTGCAGGACTCATTTTGCACTGTTACATGTGTCAATCATTCCAAGTGGTTTAAAAGCCTTTTTTTTTCACAAGACCACTTCAATTTTTTAACAAACACACTGGAACGCAACACTTCATTACAACCTATCTCCAGCATTTGATCATTAAAAGAGAAAACAAACAATTCTACCAATTCCTTCTGTATCTGCACAGCTATTTGGGATGCACATGAGGCCCTACAAACTTGCACACGTGTTTACAGCAGAACAGTCAGAGGAAGGTGTTTGCATAGCAGGTGGCTAATTGGCACAGACGTGAACAGCAACTGTGCTGCTCAGGTAATTCTCTATGCATCTTAAGGTTTCTTTGGTGTTCATCCTACATCTTCTGTAGTGGGGCTCAAAGAAGAGTACAGCTGCTTCTGTGAAAAAGTCAATAAGACAAGCCAAGAATAACAGAGAGCAATGGAGCCCCTTTTCTCATTCTTTCCCGCCTACTTCCACATTCAAGGTCTGGAAAAACATGAACAACTGCCATGCGTTGGTTATCTATGGCTATCTGTTTAGTTTGTCTTTATTTGGAGCCTGCTGACAGTTGAGCCCTAAACAGCTACAATAAAAATATCTGCTGTTGGAACTTAAACATATCACATTTTTGGGGAGGGGTGATGACTTGTTTGAGGAGCAACAACTGCAAAGAATAAAAGCCCTGGGTTGTTGGGTAGGCAGCGCAGACAGTGCGGTGTTCCACAGGCGGGCCACAGCGGAGCATCATGAACTGTTTCTGATGAAAGTTCTGTTCTGAACCCATTCCGGAAGCCTTGGGGAAAAACATTTCTTCGCACCAAGCAACTTGCAGAAAAAGTTATATACATTTGAATGCTTTTGTGCATTCTAAAAAAGAATACCCATCTGCTGAATTCCATTGTTTCTTTTATTACATTCACGTTTGTTTGTCAGATGCATTAAACGTATTTACAAGTTTAGCAGGTCAGTACTGCATATAACTGTCTTATGGACAAGCTAGCAGGCTGACCACCTTAAGCATTAAAGCTCACCTACATTTGTTGAGAAACTATTTTTTAGTTTGCAACTATACAAGACAGAGATTTGTATAATTTAGATTTATATTTGTCAATAGGCAAAGTAGCTTAACAATGAGCATAATGTCCTTTAACACTGAGATGCTCTGAACTGAAACTCTCACTTTTCTCCCTCTTCCACCAGGAACTGGATTTGGGGGTGTTAATCACCTCATTATTATGCATCACAACTTCACTGTGTAAAGTCCTGGTGTTGTTTCAGATGATGTGCATAACGGAAACCATTTTCTTTCATTTCCACTCTACCTCCCACCCACTCTGGTAAACTGCAACCTTCCAGACAAAACAGGCCATCTTGGGTTTTTCTAATGCCATTCAATTTCCTCTCACCCTGCGGGGTCATCTGCAAATCATGTCACCTGCCACCAGATAATGAGGCTGGAGTCCTACATGAAAATTTTTGAATCACTGCTCTAAAATCAGTGTCCTTAACCACTGTGTCTGAAACTACCGTTACCAGCTGCCACGGCATGCTGAGTACCACAGGTGATTCTCTGAGGAATACACATTTTCTCCTAGGATTTATACCTGTTGTAAGTTAGTGAGAAGTCTAATTTCTCTGGCTCCCACACCAGTGGTTTAGATGGGGATTTTTACCAAGAATATAAACATCTGACCGGTGCCTAGCTTGGATGGTACACCACAGGTTGTCAGGGCAATTTCACTCTGCGGTGCTGTCATCATGTCGTTCTTGAGACAAAGAAAGGTCAGCTGTGCTCAGTGCTCATTAGGGCCCCCCAGCTCTTCACGGCGCTGAGGAGATGAGGTGGAGCAGCCGAGGGCCAACAGTGGCCCGCCGCTGTCCTCTGGCTTTAATGAGGCACAGTTCAAAATGTGCCTCCGGCGCTGTGCTGCTAGAACTCCTTCTCAGTGGCAGCTAACACCACAGGAAGAGAAGCACAAACAAGGCAACAGCACAAGTGCAACATATTCATTCAAAATGTAATGGGAAAATATCAAAATTCACAATTAACTCGTATTGTTTTGCACTTTTTTCCCCCCAACAATTCATGTTTGTTGAAATGGAACTGTTGCAAAAAAAAAAAAAAAACAGGAAAACAGGATATCAAATTCTTCACAAATACCCACCATAAATTCTTTAGATTTCTTTAGATATCTAAGCTACTGTTTCAGGTTTGGCTCACCATTAGATAGAATACATTATTCATTGGGAACAATGTTCCTTCTCTTCCATCCAGAGATAGTAAGTCTTTAAGTAGACTTAAACACACTGCTCTCTTATTCTTCGCTGAGATGAGCTCTTGAGAGACCAGTCAAATTGGTGAATTTCACAGCCCTACCCAGCTCACCATAAGAAGCTTCCAGAAGCTTTTAATAAAGAGGCAGGAGCAGCCAATCTGACTAGGCAGAAAGCAGGGCCTCTGCAGTTAATGATACCCCACATTCCACCCCCCAAAAACATTGAGTCAGTAAAGCCTGGCACAACCATGAGCATGTCTTATTAAATTAGCATATCACAAAATGCAGCACAAATGGAGCAGAAAGTAATGGCGCTTCTTCCCCTGCTTCGAGGACAGCCTTGCCTTCTAGACATGCAGACCTGTGGTAACCACCTTTCACCACGCATGCTGTATTTTAACTTGATGTTGCAGTTCATGCAGCCTGCAGATGGGCAACATGTACTTACAGAGATAGTTTAGTTAAGAAATGCAAATAGTTTATCTTTATTGTATACTGTTTATTGGTCAGCTCTTCCTTCAGCATTCACCAAATGTTTGCTTTACACATCACAAGGCACTGCCACCATCTACAACTGCCAAATCCTACAGGTGTGTCACACATTTCACTTCTGGCAGCGAGGGGCCGACAGGAACTTGACAGGGCTGTAAGAGGCACTTACACTGCGGCCAGCTGGGACAGCCAGGCAGTCTTAAACCCAGTTACGTTTTAGTACTGCAGAACTCATTGCTACCATGGCCACATGATGGGAACTAAGAGCATCCCACATTGGGAGTAGAGGAGTTTTTGGCTTAGCCACTGGGGAAACAAACAGCATATTTCACTGTTTCACTCTGCTGCTGCAAGTTCTATATTTAAGCAATTAAAGAGAGTTAAACCCTCTAGAGTACAGTAACAGGGCTACCAGCAAGATGTGAAAACTTGCAACCTTTTAGTCACATTCCATCCCTAATCACCACACAACACCTGCTACCTGCGCTAAAGCCTTATCTAATACCTGAGTGAAAGACAAATGACTGCATAAAAGCCACAGGTCTCCCATTAGCTACCTATAGCAGGGGCACATGACCCAGAGGCACCTGCCGCAGACTATCCCCTCTGCCACAGAGGAGTGTGCTGGTCAGCACTTAGAGAAGCTTCTCCAGGGATGAGTCCCCTTGGCCCCATGCTGCTTCACAGCTCCAAAGAGTAGTAGTGAGACCCTGGAGGAGGCACCAAATAAAGCAGCATCAGTTAAACATAACACTGGGGAGAGCAAAGTGAGGGAAGGCAAAGAAAGCAGGGAAAAGACAAACAGCAGTCCACAGCCGGAGGAAAACCCAGTGGATGATACTACATTGTGACAAACAAAAAACACCCGGCTGCCATAAGAGAGAAGCAGCGCAATGCCCTGTAGCCAGTTGGGCACAAACTTATAATATTAAACCTTCGTGGAAATTCCAGTTTTTATAAAACAGGGAGCTGCTCTTTATGCATTTATTATCAGCCATCACTCACTGTTTTAGATCTAGACTTCACCCTGCTTTTGTCAACTTCTCTGACTAAATGTGTAAATTGTATGGTCTCATAGCTGATGCAGACATACAAACAAACTTACACACAGCATATATAGCCATATTAATGCAAGATGTGTGAATGGAACACCATGCTAACCCCTGAATAGACCTATTACCATTTAATGCATTTTAACTCCAAACACTGTGTGTGCCTGAGCGTGTGTGTGAATACAAATCTGAGTGTTTGTATGTGTGAGTGTGAAGCACCTGGAGCATGGGTGAGCTTCCTGGGGGGATTAGTTCAACACCAGGGGGCTGGGGAGCTCATTAAAGTGCTCTCTGTGAGCTTTGTGGACGACCAGTCCCCTTATGTTGTGTTAACTCCTGATGCACAGGCCTGAACCCGAAACCGCAGGCATCACTCAGACTGGGATTTAATACGTGTTCAGAGGCTGTACATTATGTGTATGTGTGTATATGGCGGGTGCACTTTTATGAAGCAGAAGCTCATTTCCTCATTGCCCCATCAGAGCTGAAAGAAATCACTGTTTCCAGTGTGCCTATCTTTGGATGGACTGTTAATCTTAATTGTGAAGGTTTCCCATTAAAACTGACCCTGAGGAATCTCATGACTCTGACTTTTGTGCCATCAACACAGATGGAGTTTGCAAGGAGCTGAAATTTATGTAACTTAGACAACAAAGGATGTAGATGCAATCTGAGAAGGAACAGCTGTGATAACCACCATCTAGGTATAGCAGCACATTAGAAATCAGCCAAAAATCAAATACGGCACCCATACTATGTGGAGTCAGTCAACTTTCCGTAAATCTTGTTGTCACCCTCTACGCCCCAGTGTTTCAAAAATGTAAGAAAAATGCAACAAATTGCAGTGTATAAATATTTGAATAAGCTTTTACTTCTGCTCCTAAGTGGTCACTTTGTTTCACTATGGCTTCCATTGAAAGTTTAAGAAACAAACAAGAGGTTTCCAAGTTTGCTTTTATTAAAAAAAAAACAACAACAATGTTTCAAACAGTCTCAAAGTTTCAAAATGGTAAACTTATAGCTGTAACAGATAAATTAGAATTCAAGACCAACCATACAAGTACCTAGCCTCACTGCACCAACCAAAAACAGACACCTTTGTGCAGAAGCCTGGATGAAAAGCAATTAAATAGTATCATGTCCAACAGGTAGAACGCATAGAACACCACGAGCAAGCAAAATGAGAACATCATCATAGTAAGCAAAAAACAGGGCAGTGTGCCAGGTTCATAGAGCACAAGGTAAAACTTGAACCAAAAATGGGGAAAGAATTCGGTGATGAAGCCATACAGCATGGCTGTCTGACTCACTCCAGAGCACCTCTGATGCAAGCACTCCTGGTCCTCCTCAGGAGCTTTCAGGCTTTCTCCTGGGTGGCCAGTCCATGGGGAAATCTCCCTCCATCTGGCAGCAGCTCATTAAAATGGCAGCCTGGTTGGTTTCCTGCCACAGTACCGGATTTTACAGTCATGAGGAAAACTGGTTCCTTTGTAAATTTAATAGTCCAATACGTGTGACCAATTCAAAGTCATAAGAGGGTATAGCAAATCTGACTGTGGCCGTAAAGTTTTTACACACAAATTTGCAGCCTCTGAGGTTTCAGTGGCTAATTTGTCTTTTTCCTTTTAACTTAGAAGTGCAAAAGTATACGTCGCAGGTAAGGCATCAAATGACCCATAGAAGACATCACTGTGGGTTTTTTTTTATTGCTAGCTACTTGCAGATGGCCTTATCAAAGGTGTTTTGCTGGCGATTTCACTTTTTTCTCCCGGGTTCATATCTGCATATTGATTAACGCCACTCAGAGTAATTTTTTCTTTGAAATAAAGAAATGAAAATATTCAGTCTCGTGCCTACGCCACAAGGGTTGGCCCTGCTTTCCTGGCATATAATATAACTTAACCATAGAGGACTGCTTTACTAACGTAATTCAGAAGCTACAAAAAAAAGTCAATGAACGCACTGAAAGGTTACAAAAATCCACTAAACCATGTAAGCACCTCACAAGAAATAAGTTGTGAAAGAAGTTCATCAGAAGCTCTACGTCCAAGCCAGAATAATGAAAATTTCATTTTCACCACACTAGGCCCCTATAAAACATCTACAACACAGTATAAGACATGGCCAAAGAGAAATTCAAAAAGTAACTGCATTGAGAAACAGGTCATAAGAGCAGATTCCATAAGGAAAACTATAAATTAAGTAGCTTTGGAAACAAGCATTAGCTAGACAACTACCTAATGCAATGACCTAAGGAACTGGAGTCAAAAAAATATATGAGGTGGGTTCGTACTCTAAAAAGGCAATACTGACATACTCCTGCCTTTAAATCATTTGCAATAAGAATAAAATATTTACTGGCAGAATTCCATTATGCAATACTGCTGTAGAGTGGAGCTGTCAAATAAAATTAATGTTTTTACCAACAAAAACAGCATAAAATGCAAAATTTATCTGACTTTGACCCATAGTCTGCAAAAACCAGATGAACTAATGTGTAACCCTTATGGTGCAGGAGGCATATCTAAAATAATTTTATCTATTGTTTTTCATCATATGGCAGTGGTCAACACTGAAATTTCATGACACGAATTTGTGTCTCTTCTACTGATCCAGTCTTTCTGGATCATATTGCAAACCCAGAATGTAAATAGGAGGTTCATATTTTTTCTGGATTAGATTTATCCAGCATGTGTTTAACAGTGATAAAATGTACTAAATCATGTTTAATGACATTTACTAAGAAGAACTCACATATTAATGAAAAATACCATAAACACGGTAGCAATCATACTAGCAAAGAAATGATTAGCTGCTTTTTAAAACACAGGATACTTGACTTGCAAGAGCCATCCAGAGTAAAGGACTGATTGTGTCAAATAGCATACAAATATTAGGATTATCTATTAATTTAGCTGACAAATGGTGCTGCCACTTCAACCTTCTAATAGCAGGACACTGAACCCATGTGAAGGAAGGTGACCCCAGCATGTTGACCTGTTGCATGAAGACAGTGCAGGGGGATGCCCAAAGTCCTGCCAGTAAACACAATATCCCTGAACACTGCTGAATCCCTGGACTGTGTCCATTACTCATTCCCTCGGCACTGAACCAAGCACTACGCTCCACGTGTGTGATCGCAATCTCTGTATCCCGGCATAGCATGATGGTTCTCATTCCCCCTCACAGCCCTTCTTTAAATAATCATTGGAGTGCACATGGAGCTGTATGCAGTCCATCCCTGAGCCCCTGAGCTTCAGAAGTCCTCAGCCATGAGAGAGACTAGGAAACAGGGTACAATCTGCAAGACTGCAATCTCCTGGACACACTATGTACAGCTTGATCTGCAATACTTCAAACTAGATAAGAGTGCTTGCCACACAAATCTTTTAAAAAATAAAGATATCATGCACTTCTTTAAAAAACGTTTATCCCCCAAAAGTCTTGGACTTATCAGTACTCATTCTTGAGCCGATCATCCTTTTCAGCTGTAAAAATGAATGACAGCTAAAATAAGAACCACTAAATTTGATGCACTAATAAATAGTAGCACCAACACACATTGGACTGAGAAAAACTAATTATTTGCACATGATGCCTACTTTGTAAGTGCGTGCGTGCGTGGCTTTCTTGGCAATAGACATGCTGCCTTTGCAACACAAGCCACTTTCTAATAGCCCATGCAGGCTGGCTCCTATTTAACTCAAATAAGATATCTTCATCATTTCCACTCTTTGAATTTCCAATTCTACAGAGTCCAAATGGCCCAGGAACATACAGGCTGCCTCTATGCTAAGAAAACAGAAACGGATTGAGACGGATTTGGAGCACAAAACCATCTGCGTTGCCGCTTACAAAAACAAGCCACTGTGAAATGTCAAAATCCTCTGGGGAATTTTTTTTTTAATCACCAAATGAGGGAGACTCGTATACAAACGTCTAGATTCATTAAAAAAAGGTCTTTGTACAAACCCCAAAGCAGAAATAAATAAATGTCAAGTTTATTACAGCATGTATAGTTTACTTAAAAACTAATAAATACAGAACATACAGCCAACTATAGTACCTTTTTTTTTTTTTTTTTTTTTACATTTATTGCTATTGAATTCGATAAAGAAGATCATACAGTGGGCACTTTTAACTCAGAAAACCAGAAAAAACCATTGGAACACACCACAAAAATGATGAAAATATTGCCCTTAAATGCATGGCTCCGAAACCACTTTAGCCCACGCGGTCTGTTTTTAAATGTTAATCTTAATGAACTCTTACTGAATAACTACAATTCTTTTCATGCTCTAAAGCCTTATTACAAGCAGAACACAGTTAACTATAAAAAGTAGAATGCATAAAAGTCCTTCTGTATTAATGGTCTTTTGACCAATAGCAACCTGTTGCTTAGTGCAGAACAGCAAATTTGAATGTAGTGATCTCCAGAGTTTATTTAGTGCACAGTGGCTGCTTGTACACTATAATGTATGAAAATTGAATGAGTGGACAATCTATGAATATTAAACTGTTATTTTTTACTCAAACTATTTCAATTTACACACTGTAGCTACGCAGCTACCGTAACAAATGACTGTAAAGAACCACTACAGAAGTCATCTTCAGTTTAAGTGCTGGATACTGTACACAACTCCTTTTTATGCATAGCATCTGATGACAGAAAAAAAAAAAAAATTCAAACATTGCACCATAAGCGGCTACTGTACCATAAAATTTATGATCAATAAATGCACCACACATAACAGTGACAGTAATAGATGAATAAACCATCAATGTCTTACAACAGTAAAGACAACGTGCACAAGTAGTGACTCCTTGAGTTGTTCCCTGCACTGCAGGTTTGAGTGGACACAGTCTATAGAGAAGTTAGATGTACTGACCTAACAAACAAAGAACCCCAGGCCCTTTGCAGGTACATGTGTTTAAGGAACTTATGAAGACAACCAGGTTTCTTCACAAGAGAGAAAGATGGAAACAGAAAGCAGAGAACCAGGACACCACCTGCAATGGACTGGCATGCCTTCCAGGGTGTACCTTGCCTCACACCCTAAATTTCCAGGATAGGCTCTGGACCTCCTTTTCCTTCGCACTGGGACAAATGGTCACTGACAATGGATAGATGGATGGATTTAATGTTTTATTATTAACAGTCATCTGATTTTATGAATTTTGGTAGTACCAAAGCTGCGGGTGTCATATTGCAGTTTATATTTACTACATCTGGGTATGAGGGTTACATAAGTCACTCTGGACAAGAGCCTCAGCGAAATGAATAAAATATCAGGTAGCAAAACATCTCTGAGTTGACATTCTGAGCTATATTTAAGGAATTTTATCATGGCACAACATGTGGAGAATGTGCACATCTGCAGCAAGAGTGAAGGGAGGGCAATGGAACACAAGTAGTCATTAAAGTCAGGAAGATGTCCCAGTGTAGTTTGCTCAGGAAAGTTAATAAAATCCAGCAAATAAACTAAATAAGCTCACAGTCCCCACAGGTGTGGGAAGAGGAATGGAAGCATTAAGACTGTAGGAGTTACTTAATTTATTGCTGCAATCACACAGTGAATGCTGGCTAGTGGAATCATCTGATCGAGTTAAATTCCCCACACATCTGTTTTTTTTTTTTTTAACCTTATGAAATGCAGAGAAATGGCCGAGAAACCCTTGTGCTTATTTCGATCATGTCCCACTGTTGAGCGTTTGAGCTGGTAAAGCGTAGTGTCAGAGACAGGACAGCCACCTGGCCAGGCCTGTTACAGATCCAAGTCAAGCCGCTTCCTGGCAACTGCCAGGTACGCAGGTGCAGGAGACACGTTAGTTTTGCCATGGGGTGACACAAAACGTTACCATCAAAGTTTGCAGCAGTATACCCACAGAATGAACACTCTCCTGAAGCTGTTGTCTCACCTGGAACACTGACAGACGGAAAAGTTGTACGGAAAAAGTCACCTGGTAAGCACAACGGCAAGAGCCTGCATTTGAAGTTGAAAATTAAACAGTTTGCAGTCTGGGCGACAGAAACAACTGAAGTGAATATGTAATGGAGCTCTTGAGGTCAGTCACAGAAGTCAACAACTATACTTTCATTTGGGACTAAGGGAGGGGCAAAGACAAAATATGGTTCCTATGTGAAATGTAAAAAGTTTTTATAAGCTTCCACTCTGGGAAACTAGCGCTATACTGTAGGCATTACTCCTGCATGCAAGTAGGCAGATCAGCTGTATCTCAGAAGTACTTTGGTTATAAAGATGATTTTTAAAGACCCATCAGGCAGGGAGACTGCATGGAGCTGCTGCCTTATGTGAAATTCAAATTTCATCCTCCCTCACTGAGATGGAAATAATGACAATAATAAAATACTAATAAAAATGAAAGCGATGCAGACACAAACCAGTTGCTGTGTTATTATTTCAGATGGTTAATTCATGCTTTTTCTCCATTTCCTTTCATAGAAATGCATTTCCTGGGTGGCAGACTAAGATGTAATGAAATCTGCAAAGCCAATTTTCCTCTGTTGACTGAAGCCTAATTGAGCTGAACCTGCTGTGGAATGAGTCCTCTGACCATAGCTAACCACACTGGACCCAGTCCAAGCAAAGCCCAGCTGTGAGGTCAAGCCCACCTGGCAGAAGGTGAGGCCTGCTCTAAGCACATTACACCCCTAGCAACTTATCTTGGATCGGTCCAGTCAGTTACCTAAGGTCGAGTGCGGCCAAGAACATACCTGCGGCGCAACAAGCCATACCCAGACTGCCTACCTAAGACCTGTGGAACATTCAAATGCAGTCTGAGGTCACAGCACCTGACAGTTCCAGTGCAGCTATGCAGGGCTCATTATCTGGCAGGGTGTAGCAAAGTGACACACCAATGCCCTGTCACCGTGTGACCCCCAGCTTCCACCGCAGTCATAAGACAATGCAGAGTGGAAGCACAACCCTGCAGGCATACAGCAAGAAATCTTTATCTTTTCTTGCTTGATATACATCTGTATAAAACCACTGACCGAGAAGAAAGTGTAATAAATTTAATAAAATACCTTTTGCATTGCTCTTAAATATTATACATTATACTTCATTTCTCTGCAGTGCAGCAACAATAGCACAGCACTGCTGACTCACAGCTCTTGCACTGAGGGATTGTACATGGGTTCAAATCCAGCTCAATCTGTGAAATTTGCATGTATTCCCCATGGAATTCCTCCACAATCCAGAGATGTGTTTCCAACCAAGGGTACTGGTGACTCTAGACTGTCTGTAGTATAAGTAGGTGTGACTGAATGAGCTTGTGGGTGTTTCCCTGATATGGAAAAGCATCTCATCTAGAGTTTATACTACCTTTCATCGTATCCTTCTGGATCACAAAATCTGCACTGGACATTCAGTTATAAGTAATGGATGGATTTATGATGTTTCTCTAGATGAAAAAGTGAGTGAGTCCTGCAAACACTGTTCCTGACTTTCATTGTTATTATTCTGTAGCCCAACAGAGCCCTCATGATTTTATTTTATCATCAGTGATACAGCACTTCACAGTGTGATCCAGCTCTGAATCCAACTCCCGCAGAAAGCAAACCACCAGGAAACAAGCATGAGCAGAAAGATAACAGCTGGACTCAGATGCTGTCTATTGCACCCGCAACAGCCACCTCTGCGTGTGCCGGAACTATCGTTCCTAAGTGCGGTCAGTTGTGGCAGTGAATGTCCACTTTACAATGTAAATGCATGCATTCCCTCCCACCCCTCACTTAAAGTATATCCAAAACAGTTTGAGCACCATAGATATTCTGTGGTGTGCTTTTAAACAACCGGGACAGGGCACATGGACAGATCAGAAGGTCTTCTACAACCCCCACCATTTTTTCACAGTGTGAACTCAATCCACCACTTAAAGGGAAGAAAACTGGACTTCTGACTTGACAAGAAAAGGTAGAGAAAGTATTCATGAGAACACAGTCATCTAGAGCAACTGGAAAAAGGTATAAGTGCAGGTTAACAACACCTTTCACGTTAAAAAAATGACATATTGACAGTTTTATAAGTGCCTTATAACTAGTGTCAGTCATGTTCCAGAGCTGTATAAACCAGGACTATCATAATGCCTCAGAGAAAAAAATTCTACATATCTATTAAGGACAAAACAAAGAAAAAACATTGAAATGAGAAGCAAATCAACTAAAAACAAAGTATGGTAAGATGCATTTTCATTGAGTAATTAGAGAAGCTGGATAAAATTATTTGGAATATACAATGTGAATACTGGAGATGGAGGAAAGCAGCATCACTCAGAGTCCTGCCTGTTAAATGACAAATTTGACAGATGCAGCTCCCAACATCTACCACAGTTGTAAACAAAACAGAATAGGCTGTCTAGAGTATTTTAAATGTTTTTTTTCCACACTGTTCACTTAGGAAAAAAATCATGGAACTTTTAAAGCTTTCAAACATACCATAACTTTTTAAAATTCATACCACAGAGAATGCCTGCTCATTCATCTCCAATGACAGTAATAACTGGTACAAAAAATCGTGGTCCTGCGAAGAACTGCACCATAGGATGATGTCCTAAGCACGATATCTGAGATATGTCTTATGAAAGACAGTGTGCAATGACCGTGGTTTGGACATAGAAGCAGTTCTTATTCCTAGTCTCCTCTTTGATCTGCTAAAATCAGTGGGTGTGTGCAGCCAGCACTTCTCAACACCAGTTTTCTTCAAAAAAGAAGCTGGAGGAACAATTAGTCCTCATTCATAACACTGGACTTAAGAATAGAGCCCATTTCTAAGCCTGAAACATTACAGGGCAGTAGGTAGCATTTGTGGTCATACATAAAGACTAAATCTGAAGTTTGTTCACTCAAGTTCCAGGAAAAACTTTGTCACGGAGCCCATCAGCAAGGTGCTGTACCTACCATGCTAATAAGCTGCGCTGGACGAAGTCTTAGCTAAGGAATGAAAAGTGGACAACACTAAGTCACTGCTCAATCTTTTTTCATAGTTGTGTTATGGCTCTATGAGTTGATAGACAGAAACCGTGAAAAACAAAGCTGTCAGGTGGCTGATAGCTGCTATAGGGACATAAGTGTCAAACAACAGTCTGTTGAATAGGACAGGACAGAACAAGATAAGTTGTTTGAGGCCCACAGGAAATTCAGCAACACAGTAGCTTAAACACAAACATATAAAAGAAGACAAACAACAAAAGGTGCTAAATAAATAAGTACGGTTTAACAACTCTAAGATTAAATGGCTCTTTCAGTGTTGAAGAGCTAACTGTTAACTGTTCTTGATGGCATTATGGAGGCAGATGGCGGTCAGTAAAAAGGATCCTCTGAAGTACTTTTTAGTGCACTGAAGTTGAATAATATAGTGACTAAAAGAGTTTGTGGTGATCACTTCATTTATGGGATGTCAGCCATTCTACACAACGGACTGTAGCTTCTTCGTCACCGTGGCCTCTGTCCCCACCCCCGTTGAATCAGGGCTCGGGTCTATGACAGAACCCACTTTCTTGATGTGTTTTTTAGTCTGCTCATTTCAGCAGATGTGATGTCATCCCCCCCAGCACATCACAGCATAAATGCTAACACTGCATCTACAGTCTGGTAGACCATGAGGAGGATGCTGTTACATATGTTAAAGAACCTTAACCTTCTAAGAAAGTACAGCCTCTCTGTCCTTCTTCTACAGTGCGTCCATTTTGTGAGACGAGACCAGTTTGTTGTTGATGTGGACCCCCAAGTGCCTGTATGAGTGAAACGCCTCCACGTCCGCAACCCTCTACAGTAACTGGGCTCGCGGTCTCTTTAATATAGCAAAGATCAACCACCACTTCCTTAGTTTTGCTAACGTTGAGCTGGAGATGGTTTGACTTGCATCGTGAAACAAAATCCTCAATTAGACAGCTGCATTCCACTTTGACACCTTTCTCTGTGCACCCCACTACTACAGCGTCATCAAAAAACTTCTGCAGGGAACACTGCTCAGACTTGTGTTTAAAGTCAGCGGTATAGAGGGTGAAGAGGAATCCAGACATTACCATTCCTTGAGGAGCAACCCTGTTGCACACCAGTGAGTCAGAGACACAGAGCTGAAGCCTGGCAAACTGTGTTCTGCCTGTTAGTCCAAAACTGAGGACATCACTGGTGCCAATAAGCCAATTTATCCACATCAAGTGGTACCAACTGAAGCTCCGCCTACCTAAATGACAATGACAGCGGTTGTTGGGGAAATGAGGCTATAACAAGAAACTAAGTGTCCTAATTGGGCCCATGCTGCTTTTCCAGATGCGATAAGAAGCACTGCTGCGTTCCAGGACGAGGCTGTCTTACCCGCACTCACCCCTTTCCATTTAATGGCCTGTGGGGCCAAGCCAATAATGATGCAACTGTGCCCCTCTCCTCACCCGTCATGTCCAGGGGGCTCAAGAACCCAGGCAAAGGAGAAAGAAAAAAATAGCTTGCTTTGCCTAATCCAGACAATCTATCCATTAACTAATCTTGCTTTCCACAGAAGGCCTTCTCAGAAAGCAGGACTAACCATGACCGCATCCTTAACACTGGAGAGCATACAAAACAGATTAACTATTTAATTCTGCAGAAATAAACAGCGAACAAGCACACTATTACCATAAGCCATTGTAAAGTGATAAAGGAGCAGCTTTGCTCAATACAGGACGAACAGCTGGCACTGGTGCCAATGTAACCGTCCCTTCGGAAGCAGCCATAACGGAGGACAATGTGTCACTGCGGTGAGTGCTGCAACATCACCCGTGAGCCTCCATTCTGGAGCACTGGGCACTGTTTGCATGTGTGGCCTAACCCAGGGAGGCCTCTTGTGAACCACCATTCATAATCGCTGAACAATCCCCCTCCCTGCCACCGTACCCTCCTATCATCCTACCCCCCACTAGAAACCCCATTCTTATGTGGCAGCTCCCAGGGCATTGCCTAGGCACCCTCCTCAGCCCCGCTGGTATGCAGACGCTATGGGTTCTGAGCAGCGGGGAGAGGGGTGGGGTGAGATTTTCCTTACAGTACAGCTAACCTGTGGGAAAGGACCTTCCAGCAGGCTCAAAGGCAAAAGCTGTACTCTAATTCTCTCACCCCTCCCACCCCAAACCAAGGCATCCTTGGCATCTATCAGAACTGACAACCAGTAGACAGCACAAACGTGCCTGAACAGCGGCTCAATCAAAAATTTTTCTAAAAAACAACAGTAGGCACTTGTTAAAGTAACGCAACAAGTAGAACGCTGCAAAACCCTCGTTTAATCGTTTCGTATTGTTTGTTCTCGTTTTCCCTGGTTACAGCAGGTGCTACTGCCACTGCGAGGGAGCTGTACCACTGTGTACAGCTGGCTCAGGATCAAACTGTGTTTTGAATTCACGTGGCACAAAGGCACTCGTTCACAACAATATTAAAAATAATCCCGGAAGCCACGCTACGTCGGCCGGCATTCACACAAGAAAAGGCAGCAAACGATTATACGAGATGTTAATCCATTAAAAAGCAATTTAGCCTAAATCAGCTTTCATTTCCCCCCCCAAGAACAGGGCAATGAAACAAAACCAAATGGCAGGAATTATAATGTCTATCCCTCAATTTCCATTCATAAATAACACCAGTAAGATTTCATCTGTCAGTTTCAGTTCAATGGCCTATAGCACTTACTGTTTGTTTTAACCACTGAACATTTTTCTTAAGGCAAACGGACACACAGATAAAACAATGCAAATAAAATAAGCAGCAGACAGCAAAGTAGCTCAAGAAAATGCATTTGCAAGCTGAAACTTGCTGCTTCGAGACCCACAATTGGCCCCACTGTAATACTGTCGAAAACAAATTATTTAACCTGAACCGTTTTAGTAATTTTTCAAGCAGTATCAATAAGAAAAAAAAATCTAACCTAAACCTAACCTTGATAAATGTAGAAATGGAGTGTTTTTACTTATTAAAAAAAAGACTTTATATTACATTTCTCTTGTAAACTTGTTTAGCTGCATATTCACTTAAGGGCCAAAGAGACATGTTACCAATCTAGTTCATGCAGATCAAAAAAACTAGACAAATCTCAAGAAGTTACCTAAGCAATATGAGACCTAGCAGAATATTCGCACTTAGCATTATTGTTTTTCGGTCACACTAGCAGGTCCTCTTCGTTTGCCATCTCAGTTTAGAGCTTCCTCACATAAACACTGTGGCAAGACCGAGGCCCCTGTGCGTTTGGACATGACAGCCCTATGCATATATCTCAAGGACAGCATCCTCCACCACTGAAGGGTGCTGGCACAATTAGACAGCGCTGCAGAAAACTACATGTATGAGAAAGCAACACCCACCTTTTAAAATGTGAATTTGGAGCAGCGCTCGCATGTGCTCACCAAAAGCTTCTTAATTAACTTATGCATAAAGATTTGGAGCTTCACGCACGTGCATGGAAATGTGGCCGCAGAGGATTAGATGTGAAAATGAGTACTGAGAAAGGGCCTAGAGGGCTCTTTAAAAGCATCATTCTCTCAAGGGGGGTTGGATTTTGCGGTAGGACTTTCGAGTCAGTTACGATGTCGACCCGAGTATGAACACGGCATACATTATTGTTCTGTTGCTTAGCTGATACTGCGATCCAAAGCTACCCATTTGCACAGCTGGGAGTTTTAATGGGGCAATTTGAGAACAGTACCATTTGCAGGAGTTAGTAGGGCTACCTTTAACTTGAAGGTCTATGCCCTTAGTCACTATGCTTTATTCGGGTTCAGAACCATGCCTCGTTTTGCCTGTTAGGACGTAAAGCCACAGCCTTCCTTGATTTAACCACTAGACCCCCTTTCCAGTTTGAAATTAACTTTGTGGGTAATGCTTTTCTCCGAAGTGACTTACTGTGTTAACCTACTTATAATCAGCATATTTACTCATTTATACTACTGGCTAAACTTGACTGGAGCGATGTAGGGCGAGTACCTTGCTCGAAGGTACTACAGCAGGATCAGCGATTCGAACCCCAGTGCATCGAGTGTCAGGGGGGCTCTGCCAAGAAGTGAGAGAGGACAGGTGACGGAATGGAGCAGCGCATAGATGTTACATCACTACAAGACCTAGGAGGTGGGGGGTCTGGTGGCGCTGTGCCACCGCTGTTCATACACAACCACCACCCCCCCAGAAGGTAACAATTGCCTCAATGAATAGGCACCCTGAAACCAACCAGCAGAGAATAGAGGGGGGTCTGAGGACTGGAGCAGGAGGGGCACGACTCGGGGGGCAGAGGGGGAGAGAGCCTCATGGCAGACAGGCGCTCATTGTGCTGCTTCGCAGGGACGGTCCATCTTCAGGTTGAGCAGGGAGAGCTGCAGGGGGAAGTGCTGTTAACCATATTTACTATCACCACTGGGGAGCAGGACCATCTTCCCAAATTTCCTCACTATGCCCTGAATGGAGAACACCCTACTGTTTTCTCCTGTCGACAGAGCATGACAGGGATGCAGATGTTTTGCGGTGCTTCTCGCGAGTCAAATGGGATGTCTAATTGTATTCACTCTCTCTAGGTGAGGATAAATGAGGTCGCAATCATCACTGTGAGAATTCCAACGCAGCATTTCCGCTCTGCGGTGGCACAACCCAAAGAAAACTAATTATAATCAGCACGCTTTCAAGTCTGCTGCTTTCATAACAATTACCAAGGTTCAACAAAACATGGCCAGCAAACACTTTTGCACGAGAAACTGCTGCGGAAAAAAGAACAACACACCAAGAAATAAACTGTAAAAAACTGTCCAGTAAGGAATAACTCGATTGCATTTTGTCCATCTTTGATCTGCATATTCAGCTTTGTTGAGGAACATTGAGGCCGTTGACCGAGGCCCAAGTAAATGGCAGGAGAGCGAGTGGATAAATTACAGGGTTAAGGCAATCAGAACCTCTCATTTAATACAGTATGCACACATCACATTGTACAATTACAGCTCTTTTACAATTACAGCACAACAACAGTGATCTCTGCCAGAAAAGCACTGCCATACTGTTACATCCAAAAGCAAACATATGATTTGACTGGTGTCTTTGTGAGCAGTTTCACCAGATACGTTTGCAAAACTCAGCGGACTTCAGCCAGTCCGAAACCACAGGTGGGGCATTTTGTGACCTCCATCAAGTAGGTTACTGTATATCATGACTCACTGTGACCATAACATACCAGCTGTATCGGAGTGAAAATCGCCACATTTTCTGCAATTCATTTCAGCCTGTCTATAATTTGCAGTCAGCTATCAAGGATGTTCTTCACAACCACTTCAATCCACTTACTTTAACTGGTAATTGCGAGCTACCTTGAACAGTAAAGAGAGCAAGAAAAAAAATGGAAAGGGATCCAAAAAGTGTCGTGGAGAGTGTATCCAAAAGGAAAAAGAAGGGAGGCGATGACCTGCTCCTCACCCAAAACTCGCCCGAGGAGCGATCAAGTTGGCTTTTCCATTGACTGTGTCAAACCCTTACACTTTGCATGTTTTGATGAGGCTTAAACTAGCATTTACTCTGCGGTTAAAGCATTAAATTGAAAGTTTCTTTCTTGATGATAACCATAAGTTATTATATACATTATGTTTCCATCTGCGTGTATTGATACAGCTGAAAAAGTTTGCTAACAAGTCTGTGGTTGCTGTCAAGATGGGAACAACAGAAACATCCATGGCAACATTTGGAAAAACTTTAAAATGGGTAGAAATGCCATGGTTTTGTCTAAGCAAATAAAATGACAGCATAATCCACAAACATCTCATAAATGATGTGGTTGATAAATGACGAAGGTCATAAAGTATCGGAGATTTTAAAGGATAGCACCCAATAACAAAGAACAATGTTAAACGTGCAAGATAAATTTGCAAGTTTAATATTCTATGCGAATGTCCAATTCCAAAAAAAATAACATTCTGGCACCTAAATTTCACCGATAAATTGAAAAAATCATGCTGAGCCCATTGTCCAGTATGATTATTTCAGACAATTTGTCCCTTTGGTCTGGAATGATTTTGTAAAGAATTTAAAACATATCAGAACCGTAGTTGATGCATGACACAAACACACACCACTGGGAGGTGGGGACACAGACCTGAAGCCATCTACAAGAGCTCGATTTCACCGTGAGTGCCATCAAAACAACATCCCTACTGGGAGAGAAAGCAAGTCTTCCCAGATATCTTTCTGACAGGTACACCGCTCCAGCTCAGCGCTCTAAAGAAATAATCACTGCCTGTCAATGGTTACTTGACCCCCTTACAGAGAAAACATTAATTAGGTGTGTTCATATTGAAAATATCACCGCTGTGCCTTGGCGCATCTGCAGCCACCCACAGCACTAACAATTACGCTGGGCTAGATAGCACAAAATGGAAAACACGCTGAGTGCATTCATAGCACAGCACTGCAACACTGAACCATTGACAGAATTCTGATCCCAAGAGAAGAGCTATGCTTGTACCCTAGAGTACAGATGCACCCCTGATAAGGTCCAAAAAAATGCACCTTTTTCTGGATTACAGTATTTGCTGTGGATGCAATCACAAATGCATACGGCATTTAAAAAAATATATATACAAACGCCGAAAACAAGAATGCATTCAAACGAACTCATCGCCCCACCAAAAAGGCCTTGTTTTCACTTTGCTAAGTGCAATTACATTTGCAGCAATGCATAAAACTCCTCAGACAAAACTAGCAAGACAGGTGCAGTTTGAGTAC
The DNA here is from genome assembly GCA_900497675.1 of Arapaima gigas. Taxonomy (NCBI): domain Eukaryota; kingdom Metazoa; phylum Chordata; class Actinopteri; order Osteoglossiformes; family Osteoglossidae; genus Arapaima; species Arapaima gigas. The sequence goes on along the minus strand of UFQX01000296.1, from coordinate 350,545 downwards.
AGTTTGAGTTAGTAATGAAAATTCCAAAAACACTTTAAGCACATAAGACAACAAAGACAGGTTCTCTCTGACAATATCTCAACAATGGCCAAAGAACGGGGATTTTGGTGTGTGCCAACAGTGCCCCCTTCTGAATAAACAAGGGATAACAACAAAACATAACTTGTAATTACTGTCCTCATTATTTTCTCTTGTTTATGGTTTCATTTCATTTCCCACCTGTTAGAAATCTAATTGACGCAATGATATAAGAAACATGATATTCACAGTAGTTTACACTGAATGACAACAAAAAAACAAAACAAACTGATCTCTGAAAAATTTAATTACAGGCCTCTAAAAGCAGACATGTATGTTATGCTCATATTTATGCTTTTAGGAGAGACTTTACTTCAAAAAAAAAAAAATGTATAACTGAGTAAACAAAGACAATTTTATAGGCAGAGAGCATTGCACGCAGGCAAAGCAGAGCTCGTTTCATCACACTGTTTTTGCTGCACCCATTACGTGAGAAACTGCCTAGGAATTTCATGTGGAAGGATACAGAAAGATGATGGCGACAGATGGTGTGATGCAAATATATGGAGCTGTTAGGAGATCAGGAGAGAAGTGGCTCTGAAAGAGATGGGCTTTGTTATCCTTCTTGAATGCTGACAGGGAGTCAGCAGTTCTGAGGGAGAGAGGGTGTTCATTGCACTATACTGGAAACAAAACCACAAGTCACCTTTGCTAGAGTGCAGGGAATGATCAGCTCCTGTAGGTTTCAGAGTGCACACCTTTTGACTACCTTGCGGGCCATAACCACAGTCTTGGAATTGATATGGGCAGCAATCAGAAGCCAATGCGGACACGAGGAGAGATACGTGAGAGACAGATGCATGGCTAAATAGGTGCATTAATAGTTATCTGGAAAGTGAGGTGTTCAGATATATGGATGATCATATATTCAGAAAGTCTAAGTAGGAGAGGAAATCCTCCTTTAGTCATTCAGCTACAATTATCTCTTGGACATTCTGAACTAGTGCTCCACAGGACCTCCTGAGAAATATGATGCTTCATCAAGGGATCCCAAGAAACAAGAGTTAGATTGTGCTTTTTCAAAGTATGAAATTGTACTACTAAGAACTTGGAAGACTTTGAGTGGAGACAGAGACTCACAGCAGACAAAAACAGAAGCCATACTGTTGTGTACGTGCTGCGGAACAGCCCCACTGTAACAAAAAAAAGGCAGATAACAGGAATGATAGCGACTCCTTCCAAATTCCCTGCTGAACCACAAGCTTCTCAAGCGCCATGCTCCTTCAGCAAGAAAAGAGCATGGGAAGAAAGGGAGTTAAAAAAAAAAAAAAAACTCTTCTCTCATTCCAATCTTCCAGTTGGAGTTCAACCTGCCCATGCAGGGGCATCTAAGTGGCACAGATGATAATGGGCTATGCCCTGAGAAGCCCAGAGCCAAAAAACCTGCATTATCCACACAGCCTCCTAAATAGCCTGGTCTCTTCGAGTCACAGTCACACACAAACACCCATTACACAGCACCCATGTCAATACCAGCACGCACATTCATCCATTTTCAGGCTTCTCTGATATCTTTCCATTCAAATCTTAAAACCTTGTGCGCTTTAAAGATTGTATATCTCAGTCACTAACACAGCCTGATACAGATCTGCAGAAAACGCTGTTCATTGGTGACACTGAATGACAATGTCTGTATGAATTGCTCTGTTCAAAACCAACAAATTTCAGGCTTTTGTCTTGATCTGTACAAGGTGATGAATTCAATCAACGGCACTGAAATAAACAACTGTGTTAACAGCTTAACCAATATAAGTTGCTTTGGATAGAAGTGACATATAACAAACACAGTGATGACAATCAATAATAATGAGAAACGACGTAGAGCAGCAACAAGACCATCGCACAGCTGCATCCCTCAAAAGAAAATTTCCTGATGCACTGCATAATTTCATGGCTGACAGATTCAAGGCAGATTTTGCATGATAACATTTAACAAACCTTGCATTTTTTCATGTCAGGAACACCTGTAGGTTACATAACCAGCCTGAGGAAAGACACCACTCAGTCCTTCAGCTTGACACAATGAATCAGCAGGAATCAAGGTTACACACCTGTCCTGTCCAGCAGGTCCCATAACTGTCAAGACACATCCAAAAGTACTCACAACTCTGCAACAACCAGATGTGGGTTAAGAGATGACTACTAGTTATCCAGGGAGGGACAAAGATGTGATAAAGGCGTGGCTTATGCATATCTATAGGCAAGGCCAGGGAATGATGGGAACCATAAATGTGCAGAATGTACATTACAAATAAGGAAGTAGTAAAACAGCAGTAGGGGCATTAAGGAATGACCTTTATTAACTGTAGATAATGTGAACAGTAGAAGTGTGACTTTATTTACTGTGAAATGCGTCAAAATTCGATAGGTGTTGGGAAAATACTATGTGCCTGTGAAAAACTGGTTGACATTTACAAAGAAATACAGTCAAAATACAGTAGTCGGTTAAATTATGGCATAATTGCCATATGGCATAACTATTGTAGCAATATTCAAGACATTCACTAGATTTTGTGGCTCTGCTTTGACTAGTAATGCAGCAGGTAGTAACATGTACAATTTGTTATTTTTGGAATTTTGGAAAGTGTGCAACATCAGGTAGTTGATAAGAGTGACAGTGATCAACAGACAGGTTGCTGATTAAACATAAGAAACTGTAACCTGGGGGGTGGCAGTTTAAGAAGCAGTTCTGTAGCGTTGAGAAAGAACTTAACCGGAAATACTGCATTAACAATACGAAGTCATCTAAAAGAAAACATCTCTTCTGATGAAAGAATAAGCTATGATACAATGATAAAAATAGCTATGAGTAGACGAGAACCTAAGCGATGTCAGTTTGACTGATGTTCCTTAGTGAAATTGGGACCAGTTATTTTTTTTAGCATGTTCACAATTCAAACACACTACTGCCTGCAACGTTTTCTTTCTTTCTTTTTTCTAGAAGCTTTATGCAGCAATGGAAATCACATTCGCTAGCTGTGGTGATGTGGCTTTCCATAAATAGCTAGCTGTCCCCCTGTCCAACCTGTTAGTGTCTCCACTTGCTGTCAGAGCCTCATGTTCTCCATCAACTCCCCCTCAGCTCCAGTTGTTCCTAGAATGTTGCTTCTACCTCCGGTAGAGCCACCTGGCCTTACAAGGACCCTCATTCTCTCAATAACTACGTCCATGTCTTCCAAGGCTGTCCTGGCACCACGTGATATTTCTGAAACACCTTTGTTTTCTTGGTGCAATGGACCATGAATTACTGCTATGATGCCACCTTGTGTTGATTCCTGTGCAAAGCACATCCCTTCGTTCTGCACTTAGGTGTAGAATTTGAAAAGCAACTCCATACAAGACATGACTACAACATGCAGTGACTTCACATGAAAACTTTTGCATGCCCCATTTTGAACCTATTGTTTTTACACCGTACAAGTAATCATTCTACAACTAACAAAGGTCAATTTTTATTAAGACCTTTATTTTATAAGACTGAAAAGGATGAAAATTTTTTTACTAACCCAAACGTTTAAAAAAGCTAAACTTTTATGTGCTTTAGGAAAAAATCTTTTTTTAGTCACAAGAGAGCCACCAGCAGAAGAAGAGTTACTTTCTTTTGAAGGTAAAGTGGTATTTGTGAATAGAGGTAAAAGCAAAATTCGATAATCATTCATACCTGCTAAAAGCCTTTAACTGCAGTTCTCCACAAAAAGGATTAGACAGGACTGTAAGCTTTCCATACCACCTGTTCAGCACAGAACTGCTAGCAATATCAAAAGGGCAATATGGTCCCATCAAAACTCATACCATCCAAGAGTCAATGTTGACTCCAAGTGGGGATGAACAGTATTTACCTCTGAATTCTCATTGCTGACACCAAATTCCAGCACAGCAGATGGGGCCTTCAGTTTTGCCAGTGTCGAATGGCCCATTTGCAGGTTCAGCTGCCATCCGACATGCTCCAGCTGCAAGACAAAAATGATACGATTCACTATTATTGTCATCATTCTTTCATCCTCCACAGTTCTGCCATAATTCTCTTAACTCCAGCTGTATCTTTTAGATGCCAGCAGGGGCCAGCTTTAGTGGCACCCCCTATTCCCTATGTGCACTACAGCAGACTGTTAGTTTTCTAATCAGCAAAATCAACATACATGTCAGGTAAACTTGACCATTATGGTCCAATGACCTACCTAGACTAGGGATGCACAAGAATATCGGAATCATTTCCATAATGGCTGATATTTGTCTAAATTAATTTTACAGGTATCAGACCGATGCTTACATTTGACTGATAATTTGAGCCAATATTTAATGACACAATCATTATATTCTGGACGAGCACAATGTTTAGGCGACACTGGGCTACAGCGCTTTGGAAAGCATCTGTGATGTTGAAGTTTGCAAAAATGAGAAACTATGTCATCTGTTGCACTTCCAAAACTTAGTGTTAACAGGAAGAGATTGCTCAGTGCAGCTTCTGTGACAAGGCACAGCTGCACTTGTTTGCTAAAAAGACCTCCCCTTCCCAGTACAAAAAGAGAATGATTTGCTTCCACAAAAAAAATGTGCTATTATTATAAAGTGGTGTTTTTTCTTTATCATTTTATCACTTTACATTTTTCAATTTTCTTTCTTCCATTAAAAAGAAAGCCAAAAGCATTATATATAGCAAGGAAATAGCCTGCAAAACCATTTAAGAATGATTTAGTCAAACGTGGTTCAGCAGATTTTATTTATTTTAATGACAGTACATGGTCTGCAAAAGTGAAATTTTGCACAAATAAATGTTGCATTTACTTTTAATTCTCATCTGAGCAGATCTAGTCCCATTTTTCTCTGTATTTTATAAGTGTTTATCACTATAATAATTATGTGGAAATGACTGAAAATTGGCTTCGGCACAGAATTCCCATGTCGGCGCACCGCTAATTCAGCTCCAAATACATTATTATTTTACAAACTACTTTGGCCTCCTGATTACTTTTTCTGACCCATTCCTTCACTAGTACGTGGAAATATTACCCTGGAAAATGAATAGCAGAGATCCTTTAGAGAAACTGTGTTGCTAAATTGTAGCCCAATTAACTATATATCAAAATAATTTTAAATAAAAAGTATATATTTTATTTAAATTTACATTTTAGTTACATTATGGTTTTTGGGTTTTACTAGGCCACGTAATGGGGGAACACCTGAGCCCACCTTCTTTGGATTCTCCCACCCAACCCTCACCAGGAAAAGAGGGAGAAGAAAACTGAACTGAATTTTACTGACAAAAATATTCCAGAAAAAATTGGGAAAAATCATAGATTCTCAAAAAACCTACTTTAAGCATAATATAAGGGAAATATTAACATTTAGCTAATTTTTTATCTTTTTGGACAAAATAACTTCACTGCACAAAAATTGTTTTAAACAATTTTGATACTGTGTCTCACAAAATAACCATCCAACCATATCCTGATGCCAGCCATGTTTACTATATCACCCAATTGACTTGGTCTCCTGCCAGCCAACAGCACATCAAGAAACACACTACAGAAGAGTTAGTGCCAACATACCAAGAATATACCAATCCTCAATTACCTATCTGCAAAAGCCATTAAAAAGGCAGTCACCAAAAGATATACCTCCTGACTTTAAGCCCATTTCCTGCAGTCTGTGGAGCACACAGAGACCAGCCAATGAAGTTAAATTTTCAAAAAACCCTAAATTAAAACTGCGATGGTTATAGAGTCTATGGCCTGAGCCACTGAAGCGTCACACATTTGTAATCTCCCCTGGAATAAAGTTGCATTACATCCAAACAACTAGTAAACAGGTTGCTGCTGAAGAAGAGGCAACCAAAAACAGTGAGTCAGATTCTACTTGATTTTTACACCAAGACTTCTCACTGCACGAACAGGTTCAAAAACCAAATAATACAGTGTAACACACATACTTACCTTTCTGGGAGCAAATATCTTCTGCCTGAACTTCTCAATGGTGTCTGGGCCAGCTATGGCCCAGGCCTGAGAGAAGGCATCCACCTTGTCCTGATGAAGATGAAGGTTCTCCAGTTGCTGCTTAAGAGATGCTGGTTTCACATTGTGATAGACAGCCTGCAGAGACAACATGAATACATCGGTGAATACTAATCACGTTGCATCAATACGTCTAAGAGGTATGAAAGTCATTTTAATTTAAAATAAAACTAGAAACAGATCTGCAGTCACAGTTTAGCTGGAGAAGCTAAAACATACATACATTTTTTATTTTTAACAGATTCAAATCTAGCAGACTGGAGTGTTGCTTGGTTACAATTGTGAGAGCAGAATTTCACAAGTAGACCTACAGTATCTCAGAAGAGTGTTTAAGATTCCAGGAGTCACCATTAAATGTGTCAAATCTGTCACTATTCAGGCCATATGGTTTGAACAAAATACACAACTTTTGTTTCAGGATATATTGGCCACTGCGGCAAAAGGAAAATGATTAAACAACAAGAATATTAATAATCTGCACAATAGGCAACCCCGTATAATGTAGCTGTTAAGCGTGCACTGTGTGGAACAACAAGAACCGACCTGTTCTATGACAAATGATACCGTTTCCACCACCAGATTTAGAGACTGCTTCTCCAGTGACAGAGCGCTCTGCAGTTTCTCCTCTTCCTCCTTGCTGAACAGGCACTCTTCCTGCGAGAAAAAAAGAAATTATACATGTTTTAACACCCTTCAACCAATGTGCTGAACAATCAGGAATGGAGAAAAATTGGATATCTGGGAAATGGGTTCACTTCATCACACTTCACCACTATGAGTACCTTTGGACACTGTTATAAGTGTAGCTGAGTGCTGTATAATAGTACAAAATAATTTCAGACGACAGGGCCTGTCTGGTTTCATTTTTCTGCCTTTCTCAATATAACTAAACCCACAGCACAAGTGCATGGATTTGTAAATCATGAGCAGTATCACTGACTACAATGTAGTACAGGAGGCAATCATTTCAACACTCTGTCCTGAGACAGATACTGTGGTTTAATTAAAAAATGTTATATATATATATAAATTCCATTTCCATTTCCATTAAATTCCTTTCCATTAAATCTGCATTCCATACATACATATCTTTCAAAGGGATACACCAAAGGCTAGCACTTGGCAGAACTGCAATGAAGCGCCTGAAAAAAATCCTCAAATGTGCAAATGTGTCTATAAAATTTTAAATGCTCACCGATGGGGAGAATGAAGACACAAGTATACTCTCCATAGCGCAAAGTTTATTAGAATGCTAAGCAGCAATAGGAAACTTCACACCAGTCTGCCAATCTCAAGGGCTACCTATTGCTTGAAGTGGAAAAAATAAGAGCTAGTAATCCCCTTACTGGCATGTTAACATGTATATTGGTCAGTATCACAAAATGATCTCTATATCTAACAGCTGAATCTCTGTTTGTTATTTATGCACTGCTTTGTTTCTCAAGCCACAGACTTGAAATATCAGTTTCACATTCAGGTTCTGTGTAGTCAGGTTCATTACTCCAAAAAGGTTATACTGACACACTTTCTCTCTCTCTCTCTCTCACGCATGCACACACACACACACACACACACACACACACTCTCAGCTAGTTATAAATAAATGCCCTATACAACAGCCTTAGTCTTTTACTAAGCAGAACAACTCAATCTGAGAATCTGGTTGTAGAGGGGGCTGAAAAGAGTAACCAGAAACTTATGAAAAGTGTTGCTGTTTAATAAAAGGTCATAGTACTGCAAAGAAAAATTGTGGCAATACCAGTACTGGGGCCCACTGAGTACCAGCACAACCTTTCAGCACCTCTGCCCTACAGTTATGGCCCACATACATTGAACCTATGAGCCGTCTTGTGACTGAGCAGGACGCAGTTCCATTACATCCAGGCTCACTTGCTCTTCCTCAATACAACCAATGCTTTGTTGAAATCTGACATCCGATTTTCACTTTCCAAATTTCAGACTCCAAATTCCACCACTTGAACATCACACTCAGGATTTTCACATTTGAACTTTAGACCCTGATTTTTTTATCTAAATTTTCAAGGTTGGAATTTTCAATGGCTTTTTAAATTCTAATTCTGTTGACTCTGCTCTGACGCCATATAGGAAAATAAACCCAATGAATACTGGTATCAAATGAAGCAAGAACTCTCATATGAGATTATCATAACCTGGATATCTTGTGAAGTGTATATTCTCTTGAAAAGACAGTGATGCTGGGAAAAACTGAAGGAAAAAGAAGAGAATGACTGGCAGCCAGACTGATAGACTCAGTAGCACTGACAATGGACACAGTCCTTACAACAACCTAGGACACAAGTGGAGGACAGAGCATACTGTGTGATCACCACAATGGACTCCTTGGAATCTAACAGCAACCTCATACATACCAAAAGTAAAAATAATATCAATATTGATGTACCTTCAGGTGAAGTCTCTGAAAGATGCGTGACAACAGTCTGGAGAACTTGTTCAGGTCTATGGCATTGATGTGACTCACTGCTTCTTTAATACTGAAAAACAGAAGATGTTTTGCTAAAGAAAAAAGGACAGCCTGAGCTACAGATTCTTGACGTCATATACACATTAGAATCTAATTTAATTTTTTTTTTTGCTCAAATATTCTGATTTATATCTTATTAAAGGCATGTTACCTTTTTACCCATTCACACCAAATTAGGTCTTTAAGTTTATAGCCACTTAACTTTAACACTTTAAGTTGTATTATTATTATTATTATTATTATTATTATTATTATTTTGACTCATCTGTCTACAGTGTTGTTAGGATAATCTACAGTATCCATACAGGTTACATTCAATATTTGCAAATGACAGTCGATTATTTCGTGGGCCTCCCTGGACCATGCAACAAATAACAACTGTCAGAAACATGAATACGCAATATGATTACTTGTCCGTTTGACAATTTAACCCTGAATTACAACTGATTCGAATTCAAAAACGGATACGTTTAAAATGCACATAAAAATCATTTAGAGCTAAATGAATAACGAAGTAATGGCGCTTCAAACTGTACGAAAATGTGCAAAACTGAGTGACACGGTGACGAGCATAACAACATGCTATTTAAGGCGGTAAAGGTACTCCTCTCCACAGGTCCACATGACCGGTGAGCGGCCATGCCACCGCCTTCACACCGCTACAGTGATGTACCTTTGTGTTTCTTTGATTATCGACGCCATCGCGTCTCCTCAAATGCATTTATTCAGCCTCAGCAGTTCCGTTTCCCTCACTTTCATTCACTGCCATCTACTTCCTGCTTCGGTCACGTGAGCCGCGCGCATTTACACACGTGATCAGGGTGAGTTTCCGGCCGGAGTTCCTCGCCGGGACTGCAGCCCCGGGAGGGCGCCTGTTGAGCCGCGTTAGGAGGACCGTGTCGTCATTTGTTTACCTGGCTCCGACGTCAAAATCGACACGCGGTTTGTGCGCTGATGTAATTAAACTGCAGATTAAAGAGCGGGTTATTTTGACTGCATTAGGATAAGTACCTTGATCTCGGTGACTGTTGCGGGAGTAGGGATTCAAACCAGCAACGTCCAGATCGCAACACCAACGTACATAATGAAATTGGCGTTTGGTGCGAAACAGGTATTAAATATCCCGCTTTTTCAGAAAACAAGTGTCACACAAAAAAAATCCACATACAGTAGGCTTATATAATATTACTATCACGACCGTGAGGACTGTAAATACTACATTTTTGCACAAAGTATATTAAGAATTTTTATTTGTACAGTACAATCAAGTCTTATTAATATAATAAAGTTCTCAACTGTATTTTAAAGGTACACATTAATGGCAATAAGTTACTATTACTGTAATTCTTGCTCTTGCAGTGCTTACCATGTTATAATGCCTTTAGTGTTCTTCAGCCCTTAACTGCAGCAAAATAATGCACTGACATCATAAAAATGATTTAATACTTTATTGTTGCAAAAGAAGAAAAAAGATATGCATTAATAGCAAAAGAACAAGATTCGTCCAAGTGAAAATAAAATCATTCAAAATATATCTTATAAAGACAAAACATCACTAGGTGAAGAAATAATTTGAATTGTTGTATACAGTAATATTTTAAGATTAAAATGGAGTACTAATTAAGTACCATTTCTTTGTTAAATACTGTAGCAGCCAAAACATAAGGAAAACACCTCAAAAGTGAGCAAAGGAATGTCAAATAAATACTGTAAGATCCTCTTCTTTTCTTAGAGAAAATAAAGCCATATTTAGGAACATTAGCCCACAAAAGGCCAACAAAAAAGAACACAACAGAGAATCACACAGTACCTTCCTGTTTCTCTCTTTAATAAAAGCTGATTATTTGTCTGTGATTTTGGTAAACAAATTGCATCGTAAACACACATCAACTTCGGCAGCACGATGCTGTCCTGCTACTTGAAGGAGGGCAGGTTTGGCACCTTTATGCTGATGTCTCCAATATTGATGTTTCGGGGGATTTCGGGGAGGTTCATGTTCTTTACAGCTGACACGGCTCGAGCAGGTGCCCCCGCGATACCGGCCTGCACGTGGGATAGACACACAAACAGAGTTAGAGTTGGAAGCTCTTATCCCCACACAACAGCACAATGTTCAAACAATGAGACTTGGTATACTGTACACGTACAAAGACCAACACACCATGTGCAAATCATGAAACACTCACGCATGTATATACATTCGGGTATCCATACCTTAACAGCCATACATGCATGCAGTCCTCTGTCATCCTCAATTCAGGTTTTTTATTAAAAGAGCAGTTACAAACTCAGGAAAACGGTAAATGGTGGGAGAGAAGTCGAGAGCAGTGCAGATATTCAATTAGAAGAGCAGAGGCAGCCTTACTTAAATAAGCACAAAGACTCAATCCCGCAAGGGCTGAAAAAAGCAAAATGCTAGGATAACAATGAAGAGAACTGACCAATGGATTTGGACATGGAGGGCAGTCGACAGGAAGATATGCAAGCACTAAAAATGTGTTATATAAAAATGTAATACACAAAATTAGTCATGAGTTTGTAATGGTATACTTTTTTTAGTGCTAAACGTAAATGTCTGCTTTTGGTACGTAAACATCAATTTGGAATAACTGCTGATATCAATTTGTTAATAGGACTTCATTTGTGAGTTGTATTAATAATCACACACGATGAAAAAGGCCTCAGAAGGAAAAAAAAATGCTATTTATTAAAAAATGCTATGTAAGCACAAATCCCTCATCCAGTATTATGACTTGTTGTAGGTACCAGCAGATTTTAACTTCAACTTCATGAGGGGTTTTATATCTACTTTAACCTACTAGGGGTTTCTTCACATTTACCGAAGACTAAGTTTGGATTTCACTTGCCTCCCAACAGCTGCATGGCACTAAACATGTACATTCACATTTATTCATTTAGTGGACAATTTTCTCTAAAGCTAACTAGTATTTAGCTGACACCTTTATCTGAGGAGACTTACCATATTGTGGACACAGTACAGTAAACAACCTGCAGTCATTCTCCCATTTATATAGAGTGATGCAACACACACACACACACACACACCACATTCAATCACACAGCCCTGCTGCTGTGGAACCCCTTGTCGGCTTGTTCACTGTGTCAATTCATTGGCATTTTTTATATACACGTTTCTTTAGTCTTTAGTGTTTTGGTTTTTGTTTTTGCATTAAAGGACTAATTAATCCTTAAACAGTGCCATATGTTTGTGAGCACTTTTTTTTTAAATGTACAGTACATTCATAAGTACAGAAGAGCTGAAAAATGCAGATAAACAACCATACATTATTACAGATTAATTAACAAACAAACTGTCTTGTTATGCTGTGTTATGAACTATTGTGTGGTATTTGGTTGTATTTTAGCACAAATGGGCATCACTTTTGGGGCTTAGGAACTGATAAAAACTTTACAATGAAACTAATGGTAACTACCTCTTCCAGTTATGCGAGTTTGTGTTACAAAGGGTTTCTGGGGAACACTTTCCCTTCATGATCCATCACTGGATTACAAAACAAGGCTTCTTATTACCATACAATGAGACAAACAAAAAGGTTTTATGACTTCAAATCCCTTTGTGGCTTCATGAAACAAGCAAAGAGTCCCAGAACATAATTCGCTAAATACCTAAAAGCTAACAGTACTATTACTAATAATTTCTCATTAATGCTAAAATGATGCTTGGTTGAATGAACATTTATGTACCTAGAAGGTCAATTTCAAATATTATTGGTATATTAACTTTAGCTACTTTTCTGCCATTGATAGTAACAACAGTCAACAGTTAGTTTTTCTCGTAATGGTGTTGTGTACTTTCAGGCTGGCACTGCTTCAAACCAAAGGCAAAGGAATGGCAATGGGCAGAGCACATGCGTACCACGCTACCCATTTCCCATGACGCGTCCATTTGCACAGCACACTGAACCACATTACATCCTTTGCTGGAGGGTGACATTCCAGCAGAAAAGGATCGGCACCGTGAAGCGTTCCAGTGTACCTTTACTTCTGGCCACCTGTCTAGCATGCTGGGTACACCACATTTCATTTCTTCTTCTAAATTGCTCCACTGATGCACTTATTTCAGTAATGTTTTCATTTTGGCAACTTATTTTTTTGTAAACAAAAGTAGTAGCAAAACGTCTGCAAGCTAAATGAATTCAGTGGTTTAAAAAAGCGACGACCTGTGAAAAATTGTTTAAAGATATCATCTTATTGTACATGAACAGCACATAAATAACATTTGCTGCTGTGGTTTTGGATCTGGGCTTTGAATTTGGCTCAGTCTGAAATTAGTTTGCACTTCCTCCCCATGTTTGCATGGGTTTCCTCCCAGAGTCCACATGTACTGGAGATAACAATGGTAAACCACTACCATACCCTCTCTTGCTATGAAAACCACAGGAGTGGTCTCCAAGAGCTGACTTTGACAAAGGCACTTACCACAGCCCTTAAAGGTGATCAGCTTGCAGTCAAGAGTACAGTGCAAATATAAATTTATTGGTAAACTTTTTTTTTAAATAAATAAAACTTTTGTTCAGTTATAAGGGTTTGCTCAGTCCTCATTCTATATTATGAAATAGGAACTTCACTAAACTGGCTCTGCAAATTATACTGAACTGAAGAGTCTATTTTTGTCTATACAGCATGAATAGGCAAAAAAACCCTATTAAGAAATATTAAAAAGGTTCTCTTTTGTAACTGTCCCTATACACCCTCTCTCACTCACATTAGTAAAAATAAAATGTGACAATGAAGCACGTAAAAGACAACTACAAAACATAAGCACTGTAGAAATGACAAAAAACTGCACTCCATAGCTCAACATGGAGTAAAAGGAAGCAAGTTTTTTTTTTTTAATGGCAAGGATTGCAATTTTTTAGCCTTTTTCATGGAAAGATTTATACACTGATAAATTCTACCGATACTTTTGTTAGAAATTATATGCCAAGATATGAGGGTCAGAAGAACTGAGGAGTTCAGATTCCTGCCATAATTTTTGTCAGTCTGAGGAGAGGAGTACAACAGAGGAACAGCTTTTCATGAAAATCTTTCCCTGCCCTATAAGCACAATTTATGTCACAATTATGAAAACATACAGCTTCATAACCACCATTACCCTAAGATTATCCAAAGAAAACAAAAGAACAGCATTCCATAGTTAACTAGAGAGTTTCTAAGAATAAAATGATAGATAGCTCTTGTACACTGAAGCTATTAAGAAAGGTAAACAATTGACATCTAAAAAGTTCACCTGATCTTATAAAGGAAAAAATTCTTCTGAGAAACCTGTCACACTCTTACCTTCAATTTAGAAAGCCATATATGTACTAAGTGTGCAGTGCTTTGGTGGGAGGATAGTTACATGTTTTAGGAATACGTTTAATAAATATTCAGCATTAACACGCACATATCATTCCTTTGGGCATGAAAACTGAATTCAAACAGGATTCTAAATTTTAAAATGAACAAAAAATTTAAGTTAATTTATTGGCAATAAGGAAAAAGTAACCTTCAAAATTAATAACAAAAGAAAATAAAATATGTATTATTAATAATCCTTCAAGTACACATCTTTCTATGCTCCTAATTTTCAACTACAATTCCGTCTGTCTCTATACACCATGTTCCATGGAAATTTGGGAAAAGGGGGAAATAATCACTATGGCATAGCCAGAGAAGTTTATCAGGGTACGATAATATTAAATGTTATATATGTCTTGTTTAAGAGACCCTTCTCACAAAGGCAGTATTTAGTTCACTGCAAAGCATTAATTGGTTAATAATGTTTGTTTAATCTGAAGTTGATGCTTGCACACTAAGATGCTGGACAAACTTTGAAAGTCAGTTTGTTTTGTTTCTTAAATCAGCAGTACCTTTGTCTACCTGTCCTGCCTGGGAGACTGAAAGATAAATGTCTGAAAGAGAGAAGAATGGAAAGAACTAGAAAAGGTCAGAAAATAGGAAAAATGAGGAATGGTCATCAAGGCATAGCAAGTTACAGTAATTACAGTTCACATTACAGAAGGGGGCCCCCCCCACCCTAAACAGCAAGTGCCCATATGTCACTATGGAGTCCCCAAAATGTCCCAGTGTGACTACCAATTAGAAGTCAAAATTACTACATTCCTTTTACTTCCAGCTTGTGGAAGCAAACACAATGAACAGGTATCTAGTGAACCTAATTTGCTATACTGAGCAGAGGCAGAGACTTCCCAAACCTCAGATCTGAAATGCAAGAAAAAAGTGTAAAAGACAGGTTAGGAACTTCTGGTATTCAGAGTCTCTAAGCTGTAATGGTTTTTTCCCCTCTTTTTTTGCTGCACCTCACATTTTACATTCTTAGTTAAACCATCATTTGAGCTGTGAGCTGTGACTAAATTAAGATAACTTTCTAACCAGCAGATCCTCTTTTTGTCACCCAGTAATACTTACATTTAGCATGTATCATTATATAAATAAGCTGTTTTATAAATTAATTACAATTTCAAATAAATACTGCAAAAAAGTTGCAACTACCTTTCAATAAGATCGAAAACATTTCCTGCATGCAAATATGTTAAAAGCAAAGCATGTGTTTCACAAACTATCAGCAGTATGATGTTTAAAAAAACTGAAGAGGCACAAATTGTGAAATGCATTAAAAACAAAATGTAACAAAATAAACTTAAAATGTAGTTGACTGTATAGGCAGCACACATATGGAATAAATATGTATGCCAAAGGCAGAACTTTATTAAAAATTAGATAAGAAAGCTAGTGAGCAAACAAGTTGATTGTAAACAGGAAAAATAAAGAATTGCTCCATTCTAATTGTATGAGCACTTTGCATCAAGCTTCTTTACTGGATCTAGAAAGCACAGTCAGCTAGCCAATTTGCAAACATCTAAACACAATAAAAAGTGAACATTATTTACCTGGGTTTTACTATTGGTAGAAGTTCACATGGAGTTAAATCTAAACATGTTACCCAAATAAAGCTCCAGAAGATTTCAGCAGACTGACTTGTGGTCAGTCAATTGAAACAGGACAAGAGAAATGAAACTGGGACAAGTAACATATGGACACTTCCAATTTCTGGTGTGAAACTTATAAACTGATAAGGAAAGGATAGCAAGACCCACCATAGACCTCACACATATAAACATTTAAACATCAGTTAAGATGTTGACAGAAATGCACATTTTACCGCCATGTAAACTTTAGTCTGATGAGCACACATTACTCACAGATTTCTGTAGCAAAATAGCACCAAGTAAAAATTATTTATGTAAATTTATGTAGATATTTGCTTCAAATCATTGCATTAGCTCAAAAATAATTTTAGAAGCACCGTTTTCATTTATGCGGTGTCTCGAAAATTAATTCACATTTTAAGAGAAGAAAATTGGAAATACCTAAAAATTAACTGTGAATATTTCAAATACTTGGCCTAATTCAACATTTATCACAAATTGATCTTTGTATATAAAAAATATCTACCTCCAGTAAACTATGTAATGCATATCATGTACATTAAAGAATGCATTCATTTTTGAGAAACTGCGTTATAAAAAAACTATTTTATAATTTATTATCATTATGTGGAACAAATTTTACTTGGCACAACAAGAACCCACCAAGCACACTTTGGATCTGACTAACTGAAACCTGTTTCCTCTCTCTAGAGTACAAGTGTAAATATTTCATCAAAGTAGGCTGAACATTTTCATCTTTCAAAAATGTGGGTTGCAGAAGTCTAAATTGTGACAAGTCTTTGTAATGGAACTTTTGTCTCTGTCCTGTATATCTAGCTTTATTTTATATATAAAATAAAAAGCACTAGGAGCACTAAGCTCCTTTCATTGCTTGAAACAACCTTTTAACATCTTTACATTTGGAATCACACCTTCTTAAGACTTGTTTAAATGAGACAGTAATTCTAGTCCCTGAAGGACACACACAATACCTGGTGCGCTTTCATTCTAGCTCAGCTCTCAGTGTGATAAGGCTATTTGAACAGTGAATGAGCTTGTATGGTTTATCAGATGCAGCAAGATCAGCTAAATTTTAAAGGCACCCCAAGGACACCATGTTGGGTTGTGGTCCAGTCAGTCTGTATTAGTAAGGAAAGTATTTCCTATACTGTAGCCAATGGAAATACATTTATTGTATAATATTTTTGCCTCTTTATACAAAGGGGTATAAATGGTTTATGGTTAACAGTAACAGATCAATCCTAATACATTTTTTACCCCACACATTCTCATCTAAACTCTTGAAGTGAAACTACAGGTGTGCAAAACCATACTTGCAAAACTGCGGTCTATGGTGGGTCTTCAGAGAAAGAGAAGAACATATCTGATGGTTGGTAAACAGTCAAAGACTTTGCCTAAATCTGTCGAGAATGATTCAGAAGTTAGATTTCAAGAATGATTTCATATATTCTTGTTTGCGTCAAACGTGCATCTGCAATTCTGAGTCATCTTAAAGAATATCATTCAAAGTACCCACACATTGTAATAATTTGATAATAACATCATGCACTTACTTAAACTAGAACAATCCATTTACCAGAAACAATATTCTGCATCATAAACCTCGAGCAAATGTAAGTCACACCCCACAACACACCATACTTACTGTAAAAATATGCCCCAGTCCTAAATGTTAGTAATGACAATGAACACCAGATCCACAGATGTCACCTGCTGATCTAGAGAATCCACAGAATACTGCAGGCCATAATCAGCCACTCAAAAACAGCAAATAAACTTCATTAATCAAAGAAACATCAGTATCCAAAAAAGAAAATTCGTGGCAATGGAAACTACGTTATTCAGTTGAACTTTAACAATTGTGAGATAATTGAAATGTTTTGTTAGGTTGTCTCTGTTTTTTGAAAACAATGGGTTGCGCTTTTTACAAATTTGTCAAAAAAAAGGAACAGCTTAAAATGAGTTTGCCTGACATGAATAGAGTTCTATGTTTAAATTCTTTTGCCAAGCTCCAAGACAGTGCTGATGGCCCACACCAGATGACCAACATACTGTAATTTAGACAAGTTCCTAGTTCAAACATAACAGAGAACAGATTTAAACTGGAAGTCATTAAGTGTGCTAAAATAAATTCCCAATATGTGAAACCAACTAAATTCCCTCTGACAGATAAATACGTATCGAAAAAAAGTTGTTTATTTTTGTACTAGAAACATATACCCTAACTTGCCAGTTTATTAAGTACACATATCTAGTAGCATATTTTATGTCCTTTGGCCTTCAAAACGGCAAGAATTTGGACAAGGGTTCTACAGGACGCTGGATGCACTGCGCAACAACGTTGTACGATACGAAAATATTTAGACGGCATAATTGCTGAAAAGTGCACAGCTGCATAGTCTTGCTGTGAACAGCACTTTCCACCTCATCAGAAAGGTACTCAAAAGGGTTGAGATTCGGGGACAGCGCATGCTACTGAAGATACATCAACAGTGCATTATCACACTGGAAGTGTCAATCTGAGTGTGGATAAATTGCAGCCATTAAATGATAAACTTCGTCAGCAACAAAATTCACATAAGCTGTGCTATTCAGATGTTAAGTGGGTATCAGGGACCCTAACGTGTGCCAGGAAAACATTCCCCACACCATCACACTCCCACCACCAGCCTATACTGCTGACACCAAAAAGGGTGGCTCCATGGAGTCATGTTGCTTTCACCAAATCATAATCCTTTCATTAGCATGATGCAGAAGGAGCTTGGATTCAGTATTGAGTGAATATGTTTCACATCAGACCAGTAATATTTAACCTACTCAATCTTCATTAGCAACAATTTCCTTCATTTATCATAGGAAAATGCCCCAACTAAGCACTGCTTTTCAGTCCAAATTGCCATGAAATACCAGGGTACCTTGTACACATTTTTTAGCCTTTGCAATGGAAGCCATCAGAGGAAAATTAATTAGCACCTACTGCTAGCTGTGGAGACTAATTTAAAACTGAAAATGTATCTCATGAAAGAACTGAAACCAAAGAATTTCAGTCATTTTAGACATATTACATCTATTTAAATGCGCTGACTGTATAACGGACAATTAATACATATTTAGAGATGCCCTCCTAGCTAGACAGCTGTTCAATATTATTACGACAATACAGTTTTCTTATCGCAAACTGTACTTTATAGTGTGAAACTGACAACAAATTTGATCTGAACAAAAACTTCCTGTGAAAGTCGTTTTATCTAGTATACATATAAAAAGCGAGGGAAAAACTAGCAACAGAACCAGGACTTTTCACATATGAAACCAAAAACACAACTTCTGGGATTAAAAACTGAATCATTCAGGTCAGATGGTAATATTCTCTTTAGCCAGGAAGTCTTTGACTTAAAATGCCATCACATCTTGCCACCCTTCTGCTCACCATACCCCAGAAATCTCAACAATTCTCATAAATTTACACTGACAGACTCTGCCAGTCTCACCAACAAGGAGAGTGCTGCTTTTTCCAGAGGGACAGTGCTGAAGCCTTAAAGCCAGTGGCACATCAGGGTCTGGCTCTGTGCGTTCCAACTGCCAATTGAAGACCTCAACCATATCTATCAGAATCTGACCTCCCTCCCCCACTTTACTGCTCTCATGCAGCAGTAGAGGAAAAAAGCAAAGAGCAAGCCAGAGAATGGCAGGCAAGGGCTGGTGTTAGCAAAAGGGCAGGAGCTGGCTGAAGGAGCATGCAAGGGATGTGTGCAGGCATGCTAACAAGCAAACCGAGGCACATTTGCACTCCACCTCACACACATACCTCGGACTTCTCCATCTTGTTCTGGGCATCAACCTGTGTGATGATCTCATTCATGTTCGTCTCTAGAACCATCCCCCCCATCACCATTTCGGCCAGAATGTTATGGACCTTTTAAAAAAGTTAAGACCAAGTCTAAACACCAGCACCCAAAACGTAATTTATTAAAATAAGTTTTGAGAATCACTTGTGAAGCAACATTTTGGTAACTGAATACCCTCCTACCTTGTCCATGTGGAAAATTAAATCAAGTTCACAGACGTTCTCAAAGCACTTGTCCAACGTTTCCACAAAGACCTGTAAAAAAAGAAAAAAAAAACATTTTTAATACCAATTTCTTTAGCTGTGTGTGCAGTAAAGCATAAATCACAAGCACAAAAACTAACAGAAAATGTTGTATTACAGTACAGAGGCAATATGAAGGACTTGTATATCAACAGCTTCAAATGAAAACAGTATCTTCTTGTACTAGAATACTGTAGCCATGCAGTTCAATATATTTTGTTATAACGCCCTTCCTGACAGGCTGCCTTAGGGTACTTAGAGAATAATACAAATAGCAGAGTGAAATGTGCAAAAAAAAAAAGTAACAACAATAATACACAAATATATTTATGACAGTTGGGAACAGCAAGCAAGTGTTTTTAGAGTTTAAACATTAACATCTAAGAGCATGTACCTGGATTAAATCCAAAATGCCCAATTCACTCTCTGAAGAGTCGACACAGAATACAAAGTACAGAGTGGCGTAGTGTCTATAAATGAGCTTATTGTCCGAACCACCAATCAACCTGAGGAAATAGAACAAAAGAAACACTTGAATACAATGAGTCTTTTAAACCAAAAATATAGACGGGGTGGCAATATTCCCAAACTTTTTTTCACTGCAATGCACCTGTGTACTCCCTGTCATTTCTATCAGCAGCTATAGGTGTAACACCATTAAAATAGTGGTACTGGCCAGTTTGACTGTGCTTCAACAGTCATATGTCTGTATCGATTGTTTCACAGTAGACAAAGAGCTTACTAGTTTATTCATAAGTTGTCTGTTGCTGTGAGAAATGTGTCTGCTAAATGAATTAGTGCAAGCGTGTTAAAGGTAAGAAAACATGAGAGCAGTAGTTTCAAGCATGTAGTTTTGTACCCCACTCACACAATTCATTCATTGCACTGCTTTACCACAAAAAAGCAGTGGTAAAAACAATGCAAATAAGAAGTGACCAAAGGAATGTTGATTCAAAAAGAAAGTTTTAATTTGTGTTTAAATTTTGTCTGTTTTTTTATGGAATCCAAAAGAGACTTTTAACTTGTGCATAAATGTAGCCATTTATACATTTGAACCTACATCCATGTGTTACTTGTTGCACCAGCTTGCCACTATTTATTAAAGTGAAGAACAGCAGCTGGATTTTTCCCCCACACAAAATAAACTAGCATATTGCCATAAACAACATCCAGAAAACAACATTTGTAAAATTATTATGTACAGCCATCCATACCCTTCTACAGCACAAGCATCAGCTACAAAGGCAAATAGACCATGAGCGAAAACTGGCAAGTCCTTTACAGAGCCTGGCAATTTTCAGTTCTAGGCCATCAAAAAAAAAAAAAAACTTTTGAGCTCCCCAATTGGCACGACAGTATTGCTCCTTCCTTAACCGCCCTCTGCGGCCCTTAATGCAGCCACTGATCTGTTGACCTTGGTTCTAACAGCTAAGAAACAACCCCAAAAGTCAGGGACAGAAACAGGGAAAAACAGGAGTTTTGGTTTGAAAGCAAAGAAAAATATATTGCAGAGCAGGAATACCCCATCACTCGGAGAAAGATCAAACATTCAAATTGCACGTCCTCCACAACTTACATCCATGAGTGCCTCTCACCCACATGACCCCAAAAAGCAGTCTGCATGGAATAAGAAACCATTAAGTGTTAAGAGGAGTTACAAATTATTTTTACAGTCTGGATCTCCTAGAACATACTGCTCTAAACCTGTGTTAACTGACAATCACATATCAGACCTTGTGCTTTTTAATCAGCTTTGCCTTTTTAATAATTAACCGAATCTCAAAGTCAGATAGACGAAAGAACAGTTGAAGAAAAACAGGTCCAGGGATGTCTGAAGAATTTGAGGCAGTGTACACCCCAGACTCTCATTGAATCATGCACGCACGCACACGCGTGCGCGCACACACACACACACACACACACGCACACACACACACACACACTCACTCATACAGAACAACCCTACAGTAGCACTCACAATCCACCCTCCAGGAAATTGCAGACATTCTCATCTCGCTTTGATACCAGATGAAATGTTTCACGGATGATCTGCTGTTCCATGTCTTCGGTCTGTGGGATACACATAAATAGGGATTTTCAAAAGAGAAATGTGTACAAAAGTATTCCTAAGATTGTTAAAGAGTAACAAAAATACAATTTGAAAGAAACAGTCTCAAAATAATGAATAAAAGCTTATTCTACATGTAATCTTAAACACATTGTCATTCATTTAAAACAGCCATTTCATTTTTTTCAAGCATTAAAAATCTAAAACACTGTACTATACACAATACTTCAGCATCTGACCATATTGTTAAATGCATAACCAAGCAAAAGTGACAGAAAGGCATACTAATGTGCCCAAAATGACAATAACCCTTTTTCTAAAACAGAACTTTCCCCATTCCAGTCTTTATGTAACCTATGTATTACATTTGGGTTACAGTACCAAACTCCTGAACTTCAATACCATTTTCATTGCTTCAATACTCCAGGATATACTAAAATAATACTGGCTTAATAAAGGAAAATATTAAACTATTTTACTTTATTATTTTATGGCATGTGTCACTGTCCTACAATAACACTATCTGGGTTATTTTCTGTTAGGTTCTTTGAGGAAAACCACTGGGATGGATGCTAAACAGAAGTGAATTCCATTATTGTATTTTTTCTTAATTTTTTCATTCTTTTATCTGTATTACGTAATTCATCAGAAATCTATAAACGTGTTAAAAGCATAAATATTCTGTAACTTTTTCCAGTAAAAACAAATGACACTATATCCTTCAAATGCACATCGAAAAAGTTGGAAAAATCCAGTCACTTGAGTTCCACCCAATCACTCTCTATCACCTTAGTGCAGAGCCACCAGGTATTATTACATTTCTTTTATTATTACAGAAATATCAAAAACAAAAAGGCTTTAGACTAAACACTGATGGTGTAAGTTTAAAGTCATTGTGCATGCAGGGAGATAAACTGGTAATGACTAAAAATTTGGAACAAGAGCATTCATACAGCATTCTATGCACCACCATCACAAAGCTGGTCAAGATTTTCAAATATGTTTTGTAGTGCAGGAAATTGGTTTTTGTTAACTGTCACCCTTGCACTGGAAATGCTCTGCTGAAGGAAAGGATTATGTTGAGGAACTAGATTTTAGATCAGCAATGAAGGGATTCCTGTTGCTGTCTTGAGCAGGGATTCTTAAGCCTTAAACTGGAATAAATAAACCAGTTGCTTTTAAAAATACAGTAACGCGGTCTAACAAAACAGATAAAATAAAAATATTTCTAAACATCACGTAGTGCTTTGCTAAAGTATTGAGACCCTTGACAAAATCATACATTTTACTGAATAATAAAACGATGCTGCAATACTTCTTTCTATGTGATATTTTAATTCAATCTCTCAGTCAGGTAATGAAATCTGAGGCATCTGAGCTGTCACAGCAAGTCAGAGATCAAGTCATCAGAAAACACAGATATAGAAAAGGGTACAAAAAAAAAAAATCAAAGGCCCTGTACATGCTTGTGAATACCATCCATTCCATCATCAAAAATGGAAGACCCAGACTCTGCCTAGATTAGGCCATTCCTCCAAACTGAGCACTTGGGCAAGAAAGAAAGCAGTAAAAAGATGCCACTCTGAGGCCAGCAACAATTTGAGAGTTTCAGAGTTCTATGGGTGCAAGGAGAGAAAATGTGCATCAGCCAACTATTTCCAAAATACTGCAGAAAAGCAGCCTATATAACATGGTGGTAAAAACATATAAATGCCTTCCTTAAAAATATTTTGTGATGCAAACTTACAAAAATTCATTTTGAGTACTACCATTTTGAATTAATATCACAAGGAAACCAATATTGAAACATTTTTGTTATCCAGTAAAATAAGCTATTTTTGCAAGACACTGCAATTCTGAGTGAATTTTAGGACAATAAACAAAGTGCAGTATTTTCTCAATTTATGAACATCTTTCTAGGAGTGCTTATCTTTCATTGAAATCTTGAACGGGTTTGTGACCTACAAAAACTTCATCTATAGCAAACAAACTAGGAAGGTGTTTATTGTGATTAATATGAATTAATTTTCAATGTGCTCCTAGAGGGTACCTTTACTCTTGACACTGTCAAATTACCAGTACAGAAGAAAGTCTTTTTAAGCTTAGCAGTGTGACTGTATAAAAGAATGAGCATTTTTGATATCGCTGTATGGTTAACACTTTATATTCCCATTGCTCCAAGAGATTAGGTTCTCAAGGCTCATTAACACAGACTAGGCTTTTCTAGAATTTTAGACAGCCTGTCTGAACACAAGGCATATCAAGGCCTTGACCCTCTTTTCACAAGTCACACTCATGGAAATCATTAACAGGAAGTAACAAGAAGCTTGTTTAAGCATGTGTTCATCTGAGAACAGCCCTCCAGGCTACCCTGCTCATTTCAAGATCCACATCCCAGCAACATTTTAATTCCTTTAATGGCATATGGAGGCAAACCTACCCAAAGGTGCCTTGTCACTCTCCTACCCCTTTAAAATGAAATTGGAACTGGCTAGGCAGGAAAGAACGTACTGGTTTTAATTACAATCCCTTTCCCTGGGTCCAATTAGTATTTAATGATCTGAGCCTTTTAATCCCTAAACATATTGCAGTAGAGTCAACTGATTATTAAAGAGAAGTTACAAACAACAGCAAGCTGTCTGTATTGAATACCATAGTGTGAAAATTTTTCATGCATAATTATAAGAAGATATTGTGACAAAAATGGCAGTGGCATCAAATTATAAGTTCTTCAGTGCACAGGGGTCTGAGGAAAACACACTGGAGTGACACCAGCCCAGTTAGCAGGTCAAATGGGAGGGTTCAGGTAGGGGTGGGGGGGGGTGGGTCTCCAAGCTAGCAACAAAACTGACACCTGCAATTGCTCTGTTCCCTGCGTAAGCGCCCAATGGGTTTCCGGAGTAGTTATTTGATTATACAGATGGCCAGTGACTCAACACAGTCTCCACACAAAACATAATAATAAAATATTGCAGAACATTACAGGGCCTATCATTCAGCAGTGTTCATAAGGTGCAGTCAGCACTAAATAAGGGCCATACTTCATCTCTTGTATTTTGTATACAATATATATTCTGCAATCACTACTTTTTATCCTGCCAACAGCCAAGCTAACATCCGGTTCACTGATTGGTCCAACTAACACAACATAGCCCTGTTAAGAAGAACAAGCAGTCCCTTCTGCACTGCATCTTCTTACAGGAAACTTAACAAGTCAGCTAACCTCACATCATAAATTATGTTTAGGCATTGCACAGACAATACACCTTTTTATTTTTAATGGAGCATTATTACATTTAAATAAATGTTTTCCAAATCTATTCTATCTCCTGTTCACCAGGAAAATATTTGCCCAACATGCCCAAGAATGGCAAACCGCGATGTTTCCCTAACCTTGTTTTTTCTATTTTCCTTGTTTAAACAGAAAATTTCAAAATGAATGTTAGGCAACATGAGGTTGCTGCAACTTATAACTCAATAGTTTCCTACATTCAACAGTTTCCTGCACCTAAATAAGTCTAAAAGCAACTGTACATGACATGACAGCTGCCCTTCAAGTATGTAATTGTGCTGTGCAGGTATGCAGACATAATATCCAAGACCCCTTAACCCGGACAGACTTGCACACTTATTTAGGGTAAATTGATAGTGCTCCTTCTACACCTATAGTAGTTGATAGACTATACATTGATCTATAATTCATCTTGGATTTAACCAGTTAAAAGGCACTCCTGAGGATAGTCTTTGTGTATTCTTACTTGATAGCCCTAATGATATTTCAGTTTGATCATAAAGATCTGAACTTTTATTACAAAGCCTACTGTCTGAGAGGCAAAAAAATCCAATGACTCTACTATACACTAATACTTTTTATCGTTATAAAGATTTAAGGAACAAAGCATGTCAGGTCTGTAATTTTGCTAAAAATTCAGAATACCTTATGTGTTACAGGCTACATAAAAACACCTTTTCATCTGTACCAAGGTTGTTGCAAAGGAGCTTCAGGACAATCAGGAGTTTTAAACCGACATTCTAAACGATGCTAAACTGACATCTATATCCTTCAGCAAACCATGAAAGCAATTTGGGTATTAGGAATAAAACTTAGTTTAAGTGAAGAGCAAAGTATGATAATTTTTATCATGCATCTAAGAAAATTGCTTTGGGAAGGGCTTAGAAGTTCCTACATGTATTCTGTCTTGGGCAGCACTGTCCTTACTTTATCCCTTAACAGTCATTGTCCTTCTATTAAAAAGAAGCACCTATAAATAGTTACAAAGGAAAAGCTTCTCTAAATCAGGAATTATCATAGTAAAAGGAGTGAACTGGTTATTGCCAAGAACAGAGGGCTCACAATAATGTAATAACTGAGTTTTAACACTGAGAAATGAAGAATTTAATACCCAAATTTAACAATACAACATAAAACCCTAAGAAATGCTCTAAGTAACATTAAGCAATCCAGTCTGCAGTGGCAGGAAAGGAAATGGAATCCTATTATTTGTAGTTCTGACGGAATGACAAAAGAACCAGAAAACTTTGAGAGATTATTATAACGGCAAGGACTTCTAAGGTTAGTCCACTGTGATAAGTTGGCATGCTGCTCTTACAAGTTTCCTCAGAAATCCAAACTCACTAATCCATGGCAAGTTTCTAATGCACAAAAACAAACTAATTTTTTTTTAACTGAACACATACTATTCTAGTGCAAATACAAGTTAGAGTATTAACTTTCCAGTAGGACTGCAGGTAGTATAGTACTTACAACTGTCAAACAGCAATCGGTTCAAATATAGTTTCTCTTAAGCAAGGAAACTATTTTGAAATGTTTCAGTAAGAACATCCTACTTAAAAAATGATAAATAATTGTAAAGTTGACTAGCACTGTATTTTGCCTTGGACAAAGGTGTCAGCTGCATAACGTTAGATGCAAAGTCAGTTCTGTACTTTTTCCAGTACATTTTATCATACGCTATTATACACCCTCTTATTCCCCAAAGTTTTTGATCCCTCTATAAAGTTCAGTCTTTAAACTGGAACAATCATTTCAAAGTAATAAGTTTCTTTAGCTAGAAATATTTTTCAAGTTGAAGGTCTATGACATGCTACCTTCTGTGCTAACAGATGCTGTGTCAGCTTGGAGACCCCCCCCCCAAAAAACGGGATATGGGCTGCTAAAATCACTACATAATGTAAACATTTGTGTAAATGGAAGGATCAGCAGTGTCAGTTCGGCATCCAGAGTGAATCACGAGAACAACTCACAAGGTGAACACGTGGCAAAAGCTTGAATTGAAGCTGACACGCCAAGTTTCTTACTGGACTAACCCCGCCCACTCGTGACATGCATCATTGAATGGACATTCGAGCCCTGAAACTATATCCCCGCGGTGGGGACCAGGGACAGCAGATCATCTATCGGTCTACCACAGGGTTTGAACGGGGTCCCACCGATCACGTCACTGTCCACTCAGTTTATACGACTAATCGCGCGCGCATCGCGGGGCTCGTGACGAACACGAACACACCCGGAGAAATAGTTAAAACAAATGACCGGCTACAACTCCTGAAAAGTGTGACGGGAGCACTACTGGCGACAAATGCCAACATTTTACAGTGACGCACGTATAAACATTAAGCGATAGACAGCGGAACCGTTTTTTTCAAAAGGCAATTAAAAACACTTGGTTAACAATCCAGTGTTTGTACACAACTTAAGTCACTAGTGTCTAACTTGGTGGTTAGCAGTTAGCTGCTAGCCTACTGCTCAGGCTGTATAATCTTCTGTACTCACATAATGTTCGTAGAATTTCGACAACCGAGGCTTGCCATGGTTATTAAATATGAGTATGGCTTTAATCATTGTGTCCCACAGCAACCCGGGGGGGAAAAAAACGACGTTTAACGGCCAGCCTGTTTTAAACTGAGCGGATCCTGGGCTTTCAACCCTCCGCTCTCCGCACGACCCGCCGACTGTTGTGAAAATATCCGCTTCGGTCGCATCTCGAGGCCGGAAGCGCTCCACGCTGAGCCGCTCGCTCGCGCCCGAGCAACTACGGACGCCGTAAAAGGTCAAACTGAACGACGGTCCCTGAGTTTAACAGAAACGCGAATATCCCTCCATCCATCCATCCATCCTTCCATTCATTCATTCATTCATTCATTCATTCATTCATTCATTGATTATATTTAGCTGCTCGTCCGGATCAGAGCAGCAGTGGTCCGGAACCTATCTCGGGAATCATTGGGCGCTCGGGAAGGAGACTACAGGCTGGATGGGACACCAGTAAATCAGAAAAATAGCTATTTTACTTGGCAAATTTAATATATATAAAACTAACTTAAATAAAACTACCCCCCAATCCTGATGTGTTCTAGTGAAATGTTAAAGTGAATATGAAAAAAAAACACATTTACCGTCAAATTAAAAGAAAGGAAGACCTATATGTGTGATTACTTAAATACAAGAATATTATGAGTACAAGAATCAGTGTGTCATGAGGTTAATGTGAATATTATATACAGTATATTAATATTATATATTCCCTGCTTTGTAATTCTGTTTGATAAATAATGAAAAGATACTGCAGGGGAAACACATACACTGGAGAAATTTCAGCGTGCAGAACTGTCCTACCAACAAGGGGGTGAAATATTATGACGCAGGTCTGAGACACAATTGAGAAGGAGGCACTAATCCGAACAAGCTGAGCTTGACTACCAGTGAAATTCCTCACAAATGTGTGGAATTTATTTACTCATTTACTAGTGAATGTAGCTTCAACATTATTATCTGGGAAAGTTTTGTGAGTCCTATTTCACTCGAATGGTTAGTGTGGTTGTCACTCCCCCTGTCCCGGATTCCGTCCCTCCTGACCTGTAATGGCTTGCGCCTTCTCCTTGTTCCCCATGCCCTATATAGACCTGTGCCCTCCAGCAAACTGGTGTGAAGTATTGCCCATGATCTTGCTGAGCATACTGAGTGTTTCTCCTGTTTGCCTTACCGACCTGTGTTTTCATCTGACCACTGTCTGAGCCTCATCCCTTCTTGCTACGTGTGCTACACCGATTTCTGGTTTTGACCCTCACCCATTTTGTGACTACGACTTTGGACATCCCTCCACAATAAACAGAGTTCATCAACTTGCGTCTGCCTCCTAACTCCAGCGTTGCAGTGGTTAAGGGGAATTGTCAGGAAAAGCGTTCATGGTCTGCTGAGCCAATCCACACTGTAGATGGTAGCATTATTCTTACATAATTCAAATTACAGTATTCAGCAAACACATTTCCATGTACATACTTGGTATTCAAGAAAATGTAACCGTGTCAATATGAGCCTCACGTGGTTTATAAATGGTGTATAATATGGCATAATATGTGTATTAAACTCATAGCAGAAAAGTTGCTGGCATAAACCCCACTTCCCAGAACAGTTGTACTATGAGTCCCACAAATTTTTAACTAAGTAGTAAATTAAATATAGCAGAAATGGTCTACAAAACATTAGGGCAAAGCAACCTTTGTCCCCAGTTTCAACATGGACTGCACCTGGGTACACACAGGTTAATGACGAGAATACAGGTCTTAAGAAATACTTGGTAAGTTGTGTGGAAATGGGTAATTCAATTATCCACCACAAAAAACAAGCTGTAATGACCTGCTGTACAGACTGCAAAAGCTTACAATGTACTAATGAACTAGTTTAGCAAAACACTAAATATATGAGTAAATGGTTCACAAGATACCTAACCAAATAAATTTGTAAACACCTCAGCAGGTTGGTCGTGAATAAACCATTTACAGGCTAATAAAATGGTCTACTAGCACTCTAATATTGGTAGCAAAAGATTCATAAACTCGCCAAGCATCTCAGAACTGTGTAACTCTACCTCAACTATAGGGGACATAAATAAATAGATATGGTTATAACTGAAGGAAGTACCTTTTGAATTACCCCTTGCTTAATTCAATTAACATTTCTTTATTCTGTTAAGTTATTTTTTTTTAACTTGTGACTATGTTGAATCAGTTTTTTATTTAATGACCTTATAAAATTTTTAAATAATCTTGCACTTCTTAACAAGCAGTACCCAAACTGCATGGTCTGTTTACACCTGGTGGGTGTAACATCCCAGTATTATTGTTGTTAAATGCCATTAAAGCAATGTTAGCTCATGGCAACTCTGTAGATGGGTCTGTGCCCTGAGTTATGTTTGGTCCTCAGCCAGACAGCTAATCTTTTATAGAGATCCCAGTAATACACTTTTAGTGTAACACAGAGGCTCCAAGTTATGCTGAACAAAGATGTAGGCCTAACAGAGGATTTATTCTGATAAATACGCCAAGAATACACCAAAAGCAGCTCCACACTGTTAATCGTGAATATACATTCACCACTTCATCAGTTACACCCCAACAGTACAGACTGGCAGGGCCAGCTTAGGAAGGTACAAATGGTACCCCCACACTGGCTCACTGAGCTCGAGTCACCTGTTTTTTTCCAGATATTATTGCCGGGTTGATTTTTAGCCTGGTTGATTTATAATTTTTACAATATATATTTATATGTGATTTTTTTAATATATTGTATTTAAATTTAAAACTCAAAAACTCTACTAGTTCCCTTTCAATTAACAGTTAACATTATTAAAAATAAGTAAAGCAGAGCTTTGATTTCCAAAAGTAACGTGGACCTCGGATAGTTCATTTAGGTAATCAAAAATAGATCAGATAGAAATATCCAATGGAGAAATAAAAAGTATATCATAGTTTTCTCTCTCTCTCTCTCTCTCTCACTGTCTACTGTGGACAAAAATTATAAATAAAAAGTATTTTTAGACCCATCATATTTTAAAATATGTGATTTAATATTAATAGCATGTTAAATTATTGATTAAGTCATTTAGGTGTAAACAGAACATATATAATAGTCAGCTTTACTTGACAAGTATCCTCTTTTGCAGATAAAAAGTTGATGCTGTATTGTACAATCGATGACCAAATAATGTCCTTGCAAAGGGATGCCACCAACTTGACGTTAAGTATGGCCAGCCCTGTCTGTAGGGAATGTTTTCTTCACCAACATATTTGCAGTGGAATAATAAACTGTGTCATAAAGCCTGCATCATCTCAGGATGGTTCTGCCAACATGGGACTGACTTTACTCCACTGGCCTGCACAGTCCCCACCTCTCAAGGCAGTAAAGCATCTTTGAGATGAGGTGGAAAGTGATTTCACCAGAATGAAAGCTCTGCCAAAAACATCTAAAGAAACTCTATGAAGATGTCAAGCCAGCACAGACCAAGAGCCCTGCAGAACGTGTCCAGCACCTTGTCCTGAATTCAGTGAGTTTATTCATGTCCCTATCACTAGATGGCGCTATACCATCAGCAGCGACTTGGTTTATTCTATCAAGCACGGCCGGGACTGGTGTTTCCACCTCAAGTGTAAATCCAATTTAAGTAATTATTTTAAGTTTAGTTTAGTTTAGTTTAAGTACGTTACCTGTTTCTTTTTATGCAATTAAGACCTCAATTTAAATATGATCTAAAACAGAGCTCTAGATTGTCTAAACAATGATATCGTGAATAGTTACGCTTGCATGCTTGCTTCAGTTTCTATTTTCACCTTGCATTTTATCTGCTCTGTACAAAACAAAAGTTTGACCAGTATTTTGAATGAGCAGTTAGTCAAACTGAGTGAGTGACACAGCAGCAGAAAAATCACCATCACCAGATCACATTGTGCAAATGCTAAGTCTTTCTGCCTTAAAATGTGGCTGGACTGTGTTGAAAAGACCACCAATTTACAAAGCCAGATGGAAATCCCACTTCCTGCTGTAGCATATTTGAACAGTTAAAAATATCCAACTGTCTAAATAAATGGAAGCCTTTTAGTATAGGAACTTTACACTGGAGGTTGTTTTGAAGAAAAAAGTCAGCTAAACAAATTATTAAGAAAAAGAAGAAGCAGAAAAATAAGATGAAGAAGAAGAAGAAGAAGAATATGATGACAAGAAAGAAAAAGTGTAGTTCTTGGGAAGGTGTTAGGCATTTCAAGACTTTCACAAAATCTATAGTACTCCACATACACAAGACAGGCTGTTTAGCACATTTTTTGAAAAAATTATGCAAATTAATGGCATTGCAATTCCTTTCTGACAATAGTAATGAGTTCAAACACTTTTTCCAGCATTTCATTAACAATGAAGTAAATTCTTCGAGGTGGAAAAATATTAATTTCTCTTGAACAGCCCAGCATAATAATTGACCTTCACTTCTCGAAAATAAGGCAACTTATCAGAATGTCTTCAGTGATTTACAACTTAAATACGTAGTGTGCACTTTTTGTACATTTAGTTTACAAACCTGACCTCTGACCTTCCATAACTGTGTAATGACATCCCTTTCTGAGAAATGATTTACAATGTTCTAAATAGAAATAATTCCTCAGCGATGATCGAGACCATTCCAGTAAAACTGAAAAAAACCAGAGAGCAGCAATAGTTCACATGGAATGTCAGGCCCTCTTCAGTGGTGCTTTCATTTTTGATTCATAAATCACACTGTCAAATTACATCTTCTTCTGAGTTTGTACAGGAAAGCCGCCAGCTCATTCGGCGTAAATATTTCTACACAAGCCCACAGAAGCATTCTAACACAAGCCTCAAGAAACATATTGATCACATGGCAAAAGATATCCAGAGAAATTTCATTGAGAAAGTCCGCTCTTTTGATAACACGTGTTTCTGTGAGAAAACAGCAATTGCCTTAAATTTAAAACTGTTCCTTCTCAAATTGCCTTGTAAATGTGTAGAACATGGACGACGGAGCGAGACAAGTATGCAGCTGCAGCCTTCGTGGTCTCAGGGGGCTGTCTGTTTCCTCGGATTACAGAGCCAGCAGTCGCAGCCCTCCGGAGGCCATTAACCTGCTTCACTCCTCAATACCTAACCCGTTCCCAAATCGCTACGACACGCTACAGCCGTGACCTGCAACGCAAATGGTAACCAGGCTGGCGCTTTTCAGCTTCTCCGATCATGAGTTTGAACTTTAAGTAGAGCCTCCATTATGCAGGGAAAGTGTAACAGAGGACTGTTTGCTGAGCTACATGGTAATTATGGTAAAGCAGCAACAGAACAACACCCTCAGCTGGACTGTTCCCATCTGCACTCACAGCAGCCTGGTTTCTTCAAAATGACCCGGATGTCTCTGCATGTTTTTGTGGTTTCAGCCTGACTGGCATGGCAGTTTTTGTGGGGGTGACCTCTGACCTTTCAGCTGAACTGAGACACCTCTAAAGGGTGCTATTACAGGGTGTTTTGGAGCCACAAAACACATACCTACAATCTAAATTGAGTGTTTGTATCGATGTTGCAGATGTGTACGCTTATTTTTATGTAAAGTAACAGAAAATCATGGAAAAAGTAGCACGTGCATTAAGAGTTTAACCTTGAGAGAAAATGAGGATGCCCCAGACAATAATGTGCTGATTTTGACTCAGATAGTCCTTGGTTAAAGAACGCTTGAAGTAGTGGCAAATACACAGCTTTAATGGAGTTTTTTCAGTCAAAATTATTCTTTATTTCCATAGTCTTTGGAAGACATTTGAAACTATGACAAATGCTGGTTTGTAGACCAAGGGATGTAAGTTTGCCTTTTGAGCAATGCTGTATTCCAGGAGCCAGATGAGTGATCAGGAAGAAGGGAGTCTGAACTCTACACAGGGGGTTGAAGGTTGCAGGTCCTTCTTTGTCTCTTGCTCTCACTCATATCTGAGGATGGGACAGATTTTGCTCTCTCTCACTGTTGACTGTGGACAGAGCGGTGAGGGGATAAGTAGAGCTATCAGGACATCTGGGAACATCTAAGGGTGTCAGGTTGTCTGGGAAATTGGAGGGTCGGCGTGATACAGTGGGTCTCCTCTATGTACCAAAGAAACATTTCCAGAAATATGTTTACAGATTTTTCAAAGGTTGTTTCCAAAACCAGCTGACCAGCCAACTTTATTCAGAACTAGGATTTCTGCACACAGTCATTCATTTCACTGCGCAGAAATAATAATTTAAAATGTGTTCCTAGTTAGGACATCACACTTCAATAGACAAAGTTGTGACATTTTTGTTTGCCTGCACTCCACCTTTTCTTGCCTTATATATTTTACATCATTCCACATTATATATTATATAGAATTATCTATGATAAAACTATGACCAATATAATTGTTGATTTTTGAACTAGTGCCCCAGTAATATTTGAAAGTTGGACCAAAATCATTTTTGTTTAGACTAAAATGGTTTTTGTTTTGTTTGTCTGCACTTGCCATTCTTTCTTGGGGGTTTTATAGCACATATAATAAATCAGTGATAATGCGGACAATGATAACTTGTTTTGTACGCGGGTTTCATTAAATATTACATCACGCATCAATAGATTGAAACCTGGCAGTTTTTTTTGGGGGGGGGGCAAACTTTCCTTTTTATTTAGTTTGTCTGTCACTTGATATAATCTCTTTTGCAATAACTGTTGATCCCCTCGTCACATGTATTAGTTCCACACGAAAGAGGAGTGGCGGTGGGGGTGTTCTGTTGCCAGATAAACAAGTACATTCTCACAGGGAATAAATACACCAGGCAGGACCAAACCATATTCCCACAAGGGGGGTCTTTTTATCTATATGTGGTTCATTAAACAATTAAATAAATAAAAAGGTACATTTAAAATAGGCATTGCGTATGTAAATAGAGGGGAACTTTTATTCTGGAAACAAGATGGGTCACAGTTGAAATGTTGTTGGAGGTGACTTTGAGTTCTTCAAAGAAGCCCGTTGGTAGCGTCCATCAGAACTTGAACCCCGAGATGTATAAAGAGTAAAAGAGGAGAGGATGAGCAGCACAGAGGATTCCGCCGTCCAAAGTCAGCATGGAGCACACAGATCTGCTGAAGCCCCAGAGCCTGGAGGAGCTCATCGCGATGCTCCACCACATCTTCTCCGGGGACGAGGTGAACATTGAGGAGGTGCAGGGCATCATGGAGTCCTACGAGAGTAACCCACAGGAGTGGATGAAATACGCCAAATTCGACGAGTTCAGGTCTTCATTTATCTCAGTTCTTCACGACCATATGAGTCTCTCCATCGCTGCAGGGTGGTTGGAGCGAGGATTTAATGAGTAAATATACGCACATTATAGTGAAAACCATTTAACATTGAGCATCATTTCTTTGTCTGCTACTGTAGCAACATCTAAAACTTAATGTATTGCGTAAGCGTATTTTTCATATTGCTTAATATGTTATTCCCCTCGGGGTTTTGTGGGACGAATGCCCTCAAAATGTCGGTGCATGAAAGGTTAAATTATAAGTAATTTAAACTTAACGTACGAGTTTCAGAGTTGTCGCTATTGAGTTTATTTTCCAGTGGGGGAGATGCGATGAAGGAATATCACCCGTTTTCGTGAACCGTTTGTTATTGCCTGTCCCGGAATGACTGGGCGCCAGTGCGGGGACGGGGCAGGACAGCCGCACGCACGCACACGCACCCGGCAAACTCCAACTTCGTGAACATTTTCGCTTGTAATACGTTTATGGATTGTGAGAGAAAATCGACGCAAAGACGTAAATTTTACGGCTGAACTGGACTCGACAGTGTAAGGCGCCCGTGTTACCAGCTGCGTCACCCACCAAACGCCCACTTCCACCGGCTAAATGTTATGTTTACATCTTTTAGGATCTCGCGTTCAAAAAAAAAAGTTTAATTTTTAATTTTAAAACGTCGTTTTCATGCATGGCTTGAACATCTTAAGTCACTTCTTACAGCAGCGTGCCTCACATTTCAAAAGCCTTACTTGGTTCTTTCGTCGTTTATTCGAGCAGCGCGTAATTTAAACGTTTTGATTAGTTTTAGTTTTTAGTTAGATTTTGATGGGTGTACAAAACTACAGCGAAATCAAAACATTGGGGTCGATACGGTCCGAGTCCGTTGTTCCCAAACAAACGAAACTGCGATGCTGCGGAGTGTGGAGCGCGCGGTGGGCGGGGCGAGGCGGAGCGGCCGGCGCGAGCCCATCAATGGGGTGCTGTGGACCAATCAGAGTGTCGCCCCAAAGCCACACCCACGGCAGTGGTTTAAGCCTAAAGGAGGGTTGAATCCCGCGCTGCGCCGAGCAACTCCTCCTGAGTTCTCCTCCGCCGAGTTAACCTCCTGTATCACTTGTCAGGATGTTTCCTGTATCAATAACAGATTAGTTTTCTAATTTTATGGAAAATATAGTACAATATGTACCTTTTTTATTCATATAAAGTAGCCTGCTTTACAATGGGACGCATACATTGGCAAGTGCTGTTAAGAGTCCTTAAGGACTCAGACTTGTCCGTCAAAAGTCTACATTTAAAGTAGATGTTGCAAACATAAGTCGGAAACAACTTTTATTTTGGAAACGTGAAATGTTAACGATTGTAACGTAGAGGATCGTTATAGATTTTATTTTACGGCCAAAATGTATAAAATATCCAGTTTCAGGTACAGTATTTAATGTTCTAAAATTCGTTTATTTTTTGCATGTATTTGTAACCTGTAGGTTATGAATTCAGGCCCCAGCAGGGTTTTTGCAAGGCATTTAACCTGAATTTACATACTCTGTATAAATGGATGAAGTTTATTTACTCTGGACAAAAGAACAGAAAAAGCAACAAAGTAATCTTATGTTTTCAGTACACTTACATTTTCTCTCACACTACCCTGAAAATCATGAATAAATGAATACTTTTAAAAGTTTCTGAACATAACTGGTATGGTTTTCCTGTCAGGGCAAGAGGGGGGTTGAAGCTATTTTGAGCTCTGGTGCAACACCTAAGGCACCAGTGATAGCTGGGACATGTTTGTCTGTGCTGGCTGTTCTATGCATATACATCTACAAGTTTTAAATGTACAAGTTAAGTGGACAAGGTTGTGCAGCGCACTTCTCACCTGCTGGGGGTCAGAAGTGCAGCTGATTCTTATACATCATTCACAACTAAATATAGTGAAAACTGAAGTGGATGTGAAGTCTTTCAAACCTCTACTGGTGAATATTGGAGTTTTCCTCTAATTCAGTGCACTTCTTTAAATGTTGTCCCTCCTTCATTGAATGATTTCTTGGCAAGTCAGTAGAAAAGTATGAAATGCTGTATAGTTTGCTATGCTGAATAGAATTTTAAAAAAAACATTTTGCCACAATCTTTTTATATTTGTGACATTATGACTCTAAGAGGAAAGCAGTCCAGATTTTTGGCTAGAGTGGTACTTAAAAATTATATTATTTTTAAATATAGAATGTGGTGCTGCTGGGAGATCCTGACAGAAATGAATCAGTCTGTTTCAAATGTTCTGTTTATGTCCTCTCATATTTGGTAACCTTCTCAGAATCAGAGTTTGTCTGATTAGAATATTATTTGGTAATTTGCTTGTCTATACTTTTTATGTTTATTTTTTATTTCTTTGTGTCTGTGATAAGACCTTGGATTTGTCTAAGACTTTCTGGAACAGTGAAGGTGACCAGGCAGGTTTGTTTTACCCGACTTTCTACCCCTGGGCAAAAGCAAGAGTTTTTGATGTGAATTATCTGTCAGCGGTCAAAGCATCTGTAAAAATTCTTTACCTCTGGGCTTTCAACGTTACGCTGCGCTGTAAAAAAAGAGAGAGTTGCATAATAAAATGTGACAGATGATTAAAAAATAGCAGAAAAAAAGCTGGAATTCCCCAGTAATGTTTGGCAACTAGCAGCCATCCAGGTGCTTGACTGTACTCTATATTTTTCCCTCAGATACACCAGAAACCTAGTGGATGAGGGCAATGGGAAGTTCAACCTCATGGTTCTCTGCTGGGGTGAAGGCCATGGCAGGTAAGAGGTCATTTGATCTTTCTGGATCAGTATTATTCCTCTTGTCTGGCATAGTACTGCCATGCACTCATGTGTTTACCGTGTTTTGACCCATTGCCTTCTATCAGTGATACAGTATGTCTTCACAAAAGCTTATTGAAATAACTTTTCGATTCTGTGTTTATCAATAAAACTTGGCTTCCTGTAGTTTCGTTCAGACAGGTCTTAGCTTCAGAGGACATCTCGTGATTTTGTCAAGTGGGAAGCCACTTGCCCTCTGTGACAGCCCGCCAAAAACTGTACACTCAGCTGAGATGTTTGCAACCCTGTGATTTCCGTCATATTATTGTAGGGAGCAAGGTAGTGACAGTTTGTGTGTCTTTCCATTATTTCCATTGTTCACACAGAATAAAATAGGGCTATTCTAGGAAACTAGCTATTTTATTTGTGCCAGTCCCTTTCTTTACCAGGAACACATCTCTGTTTTCTCTGCTGGTAGCCAAGCTCTCCCTTTCATCCTGTCCCAATGCCCAGACTGTGGTCACAAAGCCTCCTCTTGAGCAGAATCGCTCTTTTATTTGTATTTCCAGTATCGAGGAAGCAGTCTTCTAACTGGAAAAACTTTTAATACAGCCATTTAACAACGTGAAATGATGAAACAGGAGTTTAGCTAATACTACTGGAGAAACATCAACACACTCAAGACCACTGGGAGTTAATTCATGTTCCTCCTTTACAGCAACTGGATAAACAGATTAGCTCAAACTTCATGCATGTATCTTCTGTTATTAATACTAAGGGGAAAAAAAACGGCAAAAAGCCACATGGACCTAGGCTTAATTCTGGGGCAGTGCTAAAATGGATTTTTTAAAATGCTTTTTAGCCTAATTGATAAAGAACAGTTTTTGCACAAGGTTTCTTTGTAGTCCTGTCTCCAGCATGGTGGAGAGCTGTGTGGATCCCATTGCCATGTGCTCTGAACTGTCTGCCTGCTCTCCCACCTGCAGCAGTATCCATGATCACACAAACTCCCACTGCTTTATGAAGATGCTGCAGGGCCAGCTCAAGGAGACCCTCTTCGACTGGCCTGACAGCAAATTGCATGGCAGCATGAAGCCCAAATCCCAGAGAGTGCTGCAGGAGAACCAGTGTGCTTACATCAGTGGTGAGAGTTCGGGGAAAGTCAGCAGTGTAAATGGGCAAAAAAAGAAAACCCTTTTAATTACCTTTGGAGAACGTGTCCGCAGATATAATGAAATGGAGAGTATTGTAGGATAAAAGTAAGGCTGTGGTAGTACACATTTATGTGTGCAGTTAGTCATCTGTTTTCAACTTTACTGGGCACACCCTGAAATCTCTATTTCACTGCTTCAGATTCCATCGGCCTACACCGGGTGGAGAATGTCAGCCACACGGAGCGAGCCGCCAGCCTTCACCTCTACAGCCCCCCATTCCAGCGCTGCCAGACCTTTGACCAGCGGACAGGGCACCAGAATTTAGTAAAGATGACTTTCTGGAGCAAATTTGGAGAGCGGACCCCCTGCGTAAGAAACTTTTGTTTTTCTGGTTCACTCAAAGGCAGCAGCTGCTTTCACCAAAGTTCGCAGGAGCAGCTCCCAGGGTTGGGGTTCTGAACTCAGAGACCTACGGACACTGCAGGGTTATGAAAATCAGGGAGATACAGACAGCTTAACATAAAGGGGAGCGAAGATTGCCTGGTGTAGAAGTAATCTATCATTATGGTGTCACTCAGACATGTGGACAAGACACAACAGAGCCACTAGCGTGGATCAGATTTCCTGGATTTAAGCTGAAGTTACACGGCTTCAGAGAAAGTACATGAGATTTCATTTAAATCTCCCATTAAAGAATACTAACTTCTAAAACAAAAAGTTAGCTATTAGAGGACAGTTTTTCAGTATTATTCACGTTTTGGTGTTTGGAACATAGTATGACTAAATTCAAGCCTTTTTTTAAAATTCCGGTCAAGGTAGAGAGTGGTGGACTGATCTCCATAAGATAAACCCAACACACATATCAGTGGGATGGAAACAGAAAGGCAACCCAGAATTTTTCACCATGTTGTCTGTGATCGCAGCCTTGAAAAAGCAGGCAATGCTGGGATATCCATTGCATAAGGGTCTCAGTAAACAGACGTGTTATTTTTCTTTTTCAGTGTTAGTCAAGGTTGGACAAGTGTTAAGTTCGCTCAGTAAAGACCCCCACCACCACCACTACAAGGATCACAGACACTTTAGCATTCCACTGAGATTTATGTTCCTTGCATGACAGTCAGTCAAAGGCTCAACATCTGTGATTAATGGAACAGGTCAGAGGGGTAAAGCAGTTGCAAATGTATTTTTGCTGTCAACATGTAGTATAACTATGACTCTTTGGTGAGAGTCTGTTCAGAGCTGCTGATAAATGCATTGAGCCAGTTTAAGGTTTTCATTTTTAAAGACGTAATTCATCAGCCATCGCAGTTCCACCATAGCAGCATTTTTACAATTTTGCAAATGTCACGGAAAGAAACATAAGCGGCCGGTTCTCTTGCTTTGGAAAGAGGCCCACAAATATTTCAAGTCGGTGGTGTCCTTTCATTTAGCACCTACCCATGAGCACCAGGGAATTCAAGGAATCTAGTTTGAGAAGCAGACATCAGCAGTGCCGGTGGGTGGTGATGGGATGTCTGGCTTCACGGTGGGTTTGGAGAGGGCTGGTGTGTGTTTTTTTTATTTAATGAGCAAGACTAACGGTGCCCAGGCTGAACGGCACAGCAGCAGTAGGCCGTCTTTGCCCTGTCACACAGAGCACTTATCTGAAGCCCCATGTATTACTCCAGTAAAACAGTCAAACTACTGTCTGGCCAAGGAGGCTTGCAACATCTCCACCTCTGATAAGATTAGATAAGCTGCATGGCCACTGGTTCCCTTTGTGCTTACCTCATCATACCTGTCTTCCTCCTATTTGTTTTCAAAGTACTGTCTATATTCAATATTTCATCTTTCACACGTATGGCTACAGTGTGTGTGACAAGTGTTCGCCGTAGGCCTCTTGATGGACTCACTTTTGAACTGTTTTGCATCTGCAGGGAATATGGGCGCAAGTATTTTTAAGCAGTTCAGCCGTAACTGTTTAACCTGTCCCGTTGTGGTGAAACTGATTTCTCTTTTCTTATTCTGTGTTTTTTTTTTTTTTTTTTTTTTTTTTTTTTTTTTCTCCTGCAGGAAGCAATGGTCTCGCAGGAGAACAACTAAAGTTCTGCTGTGACGTTTGGGGAAGCGGTATTGGAAATTAAGGTGAAATAAAACAAAGTTAAACAAAAAGAGTGGGTGAAAAAAAAAAAACAAACTTGGACAAATTGCAAAGGGCGGTTCAAAAGGACGTGCCAATAATGAGAGCCGCTTTATCAAAGGCCCGCGTAAGCTTGGCCAGTTCTGATGATTGCAGGGGGATTGTATGAATAGCGGCATTAGGTGCAGTCGTGGAATGAATCTGCTCATTGTCTCTTAGGCCAGAGAAAACCCCCTCGACCACAGCAGCATTCCTATCCGCCTGTGACCTGTGTAATTATATTTTTGTATTACAGCATCAGACAGAAAGGGGAAAAACATGTGATTAAAGACAGCGCAGAATTCTGACCATGGCCACATCTACAGATGCAGCGAAAACAATGATCTGAAAGGATTCTGTGATGAATATCGTTCTTTTACACAAAACGTAGCACTTTTCCTTTTAGAAACGTATTGATTTTTTTTTATCCTAAATTGCCTTTTACATGTGTCTGAATTGTGTAGATGTGGCTTTTTGTTTGTACGTTCACTTTGGAATTGGAATTTAGAATGCATCCAAACCTTTTTACTTGTAATATTTTAGAAAATTAAGTGCAGGTAGTTTTACAGTGAATATTAATGGAGGGTGTGGCGCTGAAAACGGGATATTGATTGTTTTTTGTTACTTGAGTATCATGCCTAGATGGTTACAGTAAGCTCAGATTCATTTGGGGTTGATGTCTACGCCCCAGTGGACTCTTGCTCCCTCTCAGGATGTATGGGCTGGTATTTTGCTGATAGCAATATCTATATATTTATAATTCTAGACACATTGCCCAGGAGTGAGAATGACATCAGTCTCGATAACTGCTTACAGCAGAACTTGTGATCTTGACATATCTTGCTTATATGATAGACCATTAAACATGTTTGTTCTGCAGCCCTTGTGTGTGTGTCTGTGTGTGTCCGTGTGCGCCGTGTGCTTTGTAAAACAAGAACACAATAAATTACATAAGCAGTGAGTAACCGTCAGTACTGGGTGAACGGTGTGTGCCACCCGTATACCAGCGTGAGTGATTAAACCACGACCAGAAGCAGTTCAGGGAAAAAAACACAGAGGTATAGAAAGCAGCTTAGATTATGCCGATTTCCACACGTGACATGAGATGGAATGAAGCAGGCCGGGACAAAAAAGGGGTTGGGTAAAAAAAAAAAAAAAAAAGGGCCGTGATCTGTGCAGCGTTTTACTCCTTCGCAAAGTAGCGCAGGCTATAATTTCACATCATCACATCATCCTGGAACAGCTACAAATTAAAGGGTAGCCGGCATCTTCACATTCCTGGTATACACTTTTGATAGCTTGTACCCTTCCATACCTGACAGATGATGCACCCTGAGAACCCTGTACTCATTCGTCAGAATATTGACCGATACTTGAGCATATTAGTTACTTCTTTCAGAACCTTGCAGAAGACTTAGGGTTAGGGTAAGGACTGCTAGACAATGCTCTCCTGGAACATTTTATGAAAAGGACGTGTGTGTAAAATTTACACGTCGTGTGGGGAGAATGCAGTTCTTCTACGTGAACATATGACATCAAAAGTGATTCTTTAATTTTTCCACTCACATTCTTCAGGAGAAAATAAATCACAGGAGAGAAACAAGGAATTGGCAAGGGGCAGAAACAGACACTATCAGGGTTGCACGCCACGGGTCGTCTGTATTGCACTATTTCCTAATTTGTAGGTGATGGTATTTATAGCAAATGCTATTTCTCACATTACAAAGCTATGAAATTCGATCCTGGTGAAGCACAGCTATTTTCCGTTTCGTAACCCTGCCTCCACGGTATTTACCCTCATTTAGGCTTCCCATATTTTTAACCATGTTTATGTTTTACACAACCCTGGTGTCACACTGAATGTGGACGCTTTACACTTTAGGTTCCAGATCCATGCAGCTCGAATCGGATATCCGGTTACTGGAATCAGACACAGGTAGATTTTATAAGTTATCATGTTAAGGGCTTTTCCTTATTAGAGGAACAGATCATCTTCATCTGCTGGAGACCAATAAAGCCAACGATTTTTTTTTTTAGGAGGCACTTAAACATACCCACTAAAACTGCTCAAAGTACAGCAACAGTTTCAGCTAAAAGCACAGCCCATTAAACTTCCAGTTAATGTATCCCTTTCTCCTTATAAATAAATTTTAAAAAATGAATACATTGAGTGCAAGGTGTCTGATGAAGCAATAATTTTGCAAGCCCTGGAAGAAGGAACGTTGGTTGTTCACAAGAGGAGTAGCGATTGTCTTGCTGGATGTTCTCAATCTCAGACCTGCTACTGGCGGAAACTGATTTTTAGTCAGCAGTATAACTCCTTCTGCTTCACCCTAAGAGAACTTCCACTTTCCCCCCTTTGAGAACAAGGATTTTTGCATCCATCTTTGTTAACCATTTATCCTGAGCAGGAATGCAGCAGTCTAGAGCCTATCCCAGAATCACTGGGCACAAGACTATGAAACTACCCCGGGAAGGGACACCAGTCCGCCACAGGGTGACCGCACACTATGGCAATTTAGAGTGACTAATAAACATGAAACACGTGTCTTTGGACTGTGAGGTGAAACCCGCATGGACACCAGTGGAACATGCAAACCTCATGCAGACTGAGCTGGACTCAGACTCACACCTAACCTAACTCACACCTCTTTTTAATAAAACAGGCTTGTTATTCAGTGCAATGGCATTTTTGCCTGTTATGTAGTCAAAAAGATATTTTATTGCATACAAAAGATTACATCAGGCACTTCTATCACACATTTTGGGACAGATATACACACTTTGTGTTTCAAAACAGCCAGTGTGACTATTATCCTTCAGGTTAGTAACTCAAACAAATCCAAATACAGCAAGTATTTCCAGTATCTGCTGGACACAGGGGGTAGGTTTAGATGCCCCGCTCATTGGCATGCTGAGGGGGGGGGGGGGTATCCATTGGTATCAGCAAACTATTCTACTCCACGGCACTGAGTCGTGGTGGTCCGGAGCCTAATCGGCAAGCTACTAGTTATTACATTTTGAATTTCTGCAGCAGACAAAAGAGAACATATTGCTGACATTTGCAACAACTTACACAGTCCATTGCTACTCAAAGGTGCCGCTGGGGGTAAGAGTAGGCATTGAACTGTAAAGCGGTGCTATTTGTATAGTGATTCCAGAATTGGCTGCAGACCAACATAACCCTGGCAAAAGAGTAGATAAGTAAGCGAGAGCGAGACAAAGTCGGGTAATCTTAATGTTTAAGAAGTACCTGTGTGGACACTTTGCAAGCCGGGCTCAGAGGTACTAGAGGAATGCAGTTCCTCAGGCAGAAAGTGCAGCAGGGAAGTGTACCCATCCTACCTGTAACATCTTGTTGCTGTCTTCTGTTCAAATGAAGGCTTTGTCATGGTGACTATCCAGCTGGTTGCACTTCATTTACCTCAAACACACCTACAGTTGCGCTCACTATGCATAACAACTTGCATAACAGTGCCAGTGGTAATGCAATTCTGCAAAAGTCATCATGAGTCACTGCTATGTACTATGACAGTCACCAGTGTACCTGGATCATATTCCTGAGGACTGTGGAGGGAAACTGGAGAAAACCCACACGCTCATGGAGAGAACATACAAACTCCTCACGGAATGAGAAAGGATTTAAACCCACAACCCTGGAACTGTGGCACCAGGGCTACTCATTGTGCCACCGTACCACACAACATAATAAAGCAACCAAATAAAAAGAGAAAATAACCATAAAGTAAATAATGAAAGTGAAAGATGGAAATGGATTAGAACACAGAGAGCGCATAACTGTGTATTCTGCATTTAAGCCTGGATTTAAAGGTGTGCAGAATAGTTTAGTTAGAATAGTTCCAGCAATTTTCTGGAATTGGCTTTGAATTTGATTTTCCCTGCATTTAAAACATAACGTGGGTATTTTGTAGTTTCAATGGAAAAAAAATGGCTGAAGCTTTTGTGGCTCCAGAGTGAAACGATTTTTGTTCTG
Source organism: Arapaima gigas (assembly GCA_900497675.1). Lineage (NCBI taxonomy): Eukaryota > Metazoa > Chordata > Actinopteri > Osteoglossiformes > Osteoglossidae > Arapaima > Arapaima gigas. Next base: position 305,617 of record UFQX01000296.1, on the reverse strand, counting down.
TTTAAACTAATAGTAATTGTTTATGTTCTGAGAATTCATATTTTCGGGACCTAACTGCTCTGGCTTTCTGGGAGAAGCCTGTATTTATCCATTCAAGTGTCCATGGTCCAGTTTAACGGTCTGCAAATAATTTCTCAATACTTGGTTAACTTGGCCAGTGATAACTGCTGTTGGGATATTAATTTGCGAACAATTTTCTTAACAAAAAAAGAAAAATGAAAATTTCATATAGGAACGATGTAGCGTTCATGTACAGGCTGGTGGTGGTGTTTGGAATATTGTCAGCTAGGATGCATAAAGAGACTGATAAGGAATGTCTTATATCCTTAAAAAACAATGCAGCCTGTAAAGATAGGCTATACTTAAGACATTCCAGCGAGACAAAAGAAAGAAACCCAGACATTTAGTTTAACGGAACAGGATGTTCACGCCAAGTCTGAGAAAACTGTGCAAGAACACTGGCTGGCAGCAGTTCTTACACTGTCAGTTCAAAAGAGAAGGCGCAAACAAGGTCTAAATAAAAAATGACATGTCATTTGACATTTCTGAAGGCTCTCAGAATGTGATCGTCTGGCTATGAGCCCCTTGTTTCTTTTAAACTGAGATAAAGTCCATGCAGACCGGAAGAATTGTAGTCACCTCAGAATATCTCTAGGCACTGACCTGAGCCGTAGGCACTGACTCAGTAAAGAACATATCAAATGATCAGGAACAGGAAGCCTGAAATGAGGGAAAGTTCATTTAACAATTATTTATATCCATCGAATTTGTGTGCAAGGACTTCACAGCTCTGCAGTGATTTACTCATTGAAGTGCTAAGATATACTGCGTCAGTTCAGGAACAGTACCTCGGGAGTGCAAAGGCATTATTGGGATTCAGCTCAGCAACCTTCAGATCGCAGGGGGCCAAACCACTGCTCTGTGATGAACATATTTTTCGCAGGTTTCTGTAGATTTAACTGCAAGCACATTTTTCATTGATTTCTCTACCTGAAATGATGGGGTAGAAACAATGAGGCAATGAGCTTTTTATACTGTACACCGCTGAGCAAAGTGCTCCACGGCACTGATAGTTCTGTTTGCCGAGAGTGCGTGATAGTAGCCACGTTTGATGGCGGGATATGTTTCCAAACCCAGATCAGATCTTCTTCTTCTCTTATGATAGTCTTGGGTACAGTCCCAACCGACTGAGCTAATTTTCTCCGAAAATGCACGGTACGCCAGGATGAGACTGAGCTTTTGGGAAATGAATGAACCCGGTTAAGAAAATCACTGCTGAAGGTTTCAGAGACACTGAACGACCATTCTCCACCATTCTCGCTTGAGCCTCCTCCGTTTTCCTTAAGTTCTTCAGGTCGTAGGTGTCCACCGATCAACAAAAAACATGCACAATGGACTAATGAATGCATCGCTGTCATCACTTCGTAAGGCGAAAACCACAGACATTACTCAGAAATGTCACTTTTATTATGTGGTCTACTCATATTTTCCCATACTGAGGGCATGTAGTATTCAGTAGTCAAAACTTTATAACTTTATAAGTGTATAAACTGCTGTGATCTTGTATGCTGGAACATAGCATAGTGCAAATCTTCTAAAATTCCTACATTTGCGCACAAAAATAAAACTCACTAAAATTCATACATCTGGCAGAAAGAACTGAGTTTACGTGCAGTTCGTGTGTCCATTTGCAGGAACATAACAAAGTCCACTGGATTTATGCTCTGATCAATATATTAGCCTTTGGTATATCTGCCACAGTCAGATTAGTTAATAAGTCAATAATTAATACAGAAGAGAGATAAAATTACAGCTTCTTGTCTTTTCCTTGCCTTATTGTGCATTGAGCACATTCTTGCCATCAGTTGAAGATATTTATGATATTGGGTTCACTTTAGTGTACCTTTCCACTGAGCGTTTCGCCGATCGCTGTCGCTGTAATTTTAAATCATAATTTCATATCTCAGCCTATAAATGGGGCACTTGCAGTACTCCTTTAAATAATAACGGTGGGGTGGGGGTGAAGATATACCCCTAAGTATTCAAGTACACCTAACATACCCCCCACCCCAAAATTTGTGTATAACTCTACTGAGAGCTAAACTGTTAAAATCAACACCTGACAAGTTATTATGCCAATAACAGACTTTAAACTTTTCAGAAATATATCTGTGACATCTTGGGGTGTACAAGATTTCAGGTCAGCTGTTTACACATACTCATTCGGCTTGGCTCAAAGGTGCACCCTGGACTAGACAGATAAGGCCGTGGTAACAGAGACCCAGCTAAAATCTGCAAATAGTTAACAAAAATGAGCTGTGTGGTATCACTTGGCTGGAAGCAGTGCTGACGGGTTCCTGCGAGACGACACCTTCCAGAGGGTGGCCTTTCCTCAAAAGAGGCAGAAGGTTGAAAGTCTAGATGACCCAGTCTTGGAAGGAGAGAAGCCAATGATCAGATCTACCTCCCACCCTTCACGTACTCCCACTCACACACAGGATTTCGTAGTTTCACCCACCGGAGGGAGTGTGTGAGTGGGGAGGGGGGGGTCATGACCTATTGATAGTTTATTCTGTTTAGAGTGAAATGCTTGAATTTTACCTGGGAGGGGAGGGGGGGGTCATGACCTATTGATTGTTCATTCTGTTTAGAGTGAAATGTTTGAATTTTACCTGGGCCTCCACATTTGCAAAGTTTTTGTTTGCCCCAGTGTATTCATTTTGCTAAAAACACTAACAGTGATGACGCACGTTGTGAAAACAACGAAGGCAGCGGATCAGTGTTAATGTGCAGCCACAGCCAAAACAGGAGCCAGCTGCACAAGCAAACATCTACACACGTCTAATACTAAACAGACAGCTGATCGTGGCAAATCCCCAGCGCTCCAAAAAAAAAATCACAGTTCCTTTATTCCTGCTGCACACATAGACCTCTGCTGTAACAAAACACTTTTTTAAAATAAACTCCTTCTGTACCTAGGGGATGACATCACATGAAATCTTTACAAGTTTTCTCAATATGGGTCTGTAATATTAATTTTGTTATGAACATGAGTACTGTATTGATTCGACTGTAGATGCTTCTAGAAACGTTTTTTCTTTTCAAACAACCGTCCAAATTGGACCCGTTTATTTCTCACTGTTGCCACCTAGAGGTGAAAAGAAGACACGTCCGGCCTCAGTTTACTTTTCCTCGTGAAATAATCAGATATCTTACTTTCATTCTGAAACGTACACATTCTAAAAACAGCAGAATGCAGCTTTTTGGATTTTTATCATTTTATTTAACTATATTTTGAAATTTCATTCTATGCAACTATATTCAACAGATTCCCGAACACAGCTGCAGTCGGTCTCAGGGGGCAAATGCATAAAACAGTTCAGACCTTTCAAGAAAAGGTGGCTAAACAATATTCGGTAATTTGGATCAGGCATCTTTATATATGAAGGCTGCATAATATCTGAAATATAAATTGTACAATATCCTGCGTCAGACCGAAACCAGCTCACGTGACCTAAGAACTCAATGTAGAGATTCCTGGTCAGCAGTTTAGACATTGCATGATATATGGAGTAATGCAGATCAGGGGCGATAGGTGATAAGAACACATGGCACAATATTTAGTGAAACTTTAGGTAAAAGTGCCGACCAAGCACACTGATATGGCTGAAACCAAGCTCACTCAGGCACTGGGCTTTGGTAGCATGAGGTGTGAGAAACATATGAAAGATCTCGCCGTCTGGGGACTTGGAGCCACCAGATCAGCTGTGTTCGGCCACCCTGAGATAGGGAAAAGTAGACTCACTGATTCCTGTGTTTGGCAGTTTGGGTCTTTGTTACGGGCAACTTCAGTAAATAAATACGTTAATCATCAATAAGAAATGTGTGTACTTTTTCAGCAATGTTCCTGAGATATCTTAATTACCAGCAATAAAGCTGGGCAATAATATTTGCCAACCTGTGCTAATACCATATTTGTGCTGCCTCACATACTGCACATTGTGTGACGGCTGGTTGTGAAGATTATTACATAGTGGAAAATGAAACATATCAAACTCTGCACTAAGTTAATTCCAGTGGTCTGTTCCCAAAATCCTCCTGAGCATCATTTCATGATTTCACAACATGACCCTGTGTTTTTCCAGGGTGAGATGTTTTACTAAACTTCAGTACTGTGTAAATATACTGGATGTGTGCAGGTTGGTCCTGCTGCCTCCGGTAAAATCCTGTTAGGAAGTGCATGACAGTTTACTGTGGCTCCTTGTTCTTAGGATGAAAGCTGCTTTGATCGGTATTATATCTCACAATAAAATGTAGATTATCGTTCATCCTGTGACACAATTTGAAAGGAGCCCTCTATAATCTCAGTTTTTTCTTCAATGAACATTAAAAAAGTAAACTGTTAAATATTCTACAAACTAAAGCCATGGTTGTGTGTTTACTGAAAAGTGAAATTGTGAAATTATGTCACATCAGAAGCATTTATTGCTTTTACTGCAACATCCAATGAGCGTGAAGCGTATAAGTGCGGTTATCATTGAGCTCCTTGGGGGGGTTATGCAGGGGTGGGCAACAGAGAGCTGTCGCATTTATAACATTTACCCCGTTCCTGCCAGCATGGTGCTGACCACCAGCTCACAATATGCATATTTTAAAAAATCACTTAACTAGTTTTTCTTTTCATGTTTATTCCATGATTTAAAATCATCACACTGGTGATGGTTAAATGTTGAAATTCTCATAAATACAACAAAATCTGTTTTATTTGTCTTCTTCTTCTTATTATTATCACCACCACCACTGCCAACGACAACAACAACAACAACAATAATAATAATAATAATAATATAAGCTGTCTTGAATGTGTTGCTGAACAATATGTGATTTTTTTTCCTTATATAAATTAAGTAATAATTTAAAAACTTTGTTATTTGTTCACTCAGGTTCCCTTTCTCTACTGTTACATTTTGTCAAAAGATCTGAAGCTGTTCAGTGTGTAATATGTAGTAATAACAGACATCAGGAAGGTGGTGGGCAGCAGCAGGAGGAGGTGTCAAGATACACAGACAGCTCTCCAGGAAACAGGCAGAAATCTTCCGCTGCTGTGGAATTTTTGAAAGCTGTCAAAAGATGACGTGGCTCAGACTTGAACAGGGTTGTTGGTCTCTGTCTGCCCCCAGTAGTCAGAGCTGAGCTATTTGGGAGCTTTATGGATAACAGATTTCATCAGGACTATAACAGTTATTTTAACCACTTGAAGACAATGGACATGAAGTTTCATCTAAACTCCCTGAAATTTCAACCATTTCTACCGGAGGTATTTGTGTAATAGCACTATTACAGTCAGTATAAGTTATATATTTGAACAAATTAGCAATCAGTTCTGTCAGCTTATAGTGATGAGCCATGTTATCCAATTGGGAGGATATAATTCCCTTATTAATTTACTGAAAATTTTAATTCCAGCTCTACAACACCTGCAAAGTTCATACTCCAAAACAATGGCTTGGAAAATGTTCGGTTTATGCCAGTATATTAAACGAAGCTCGATTACTTTCATTCTTCAAGTACTGTGAACTAACCGATAGAGGGCGCCCGTTCGTTGTTAACGTGTTTTCTTTTCAGTTCTCGCATGATATTGAATGGACGTTTACAGACATGGCGCTAGATCGTAGCGCGCCCGCTCGCGAACCTGCGCAGATCTCACAGTAATACAAGATAATTATTTCTCACGGGTCGTTATTGAAGGCCTCACGTTGGAGAACTTCCAACAGCGCGTTATTTATTTAGTTTCTGCCAGGTTTGGTGGACAAACTCTATACATGTATGTTGGTAGGTAGGTGACGCCCTTCTTTACAATCCATATTTAACTTCCGGGTCATAGCCGTGTTCCCGACAACGGGAACTACTTCCTGGGCGCGGCGTCGCCTTGACCGCCGGTCGTTTGCCACGCAGGAGCTGAGCGTCTCTCATCCGGGTGACACATTCGAGGTGAGTTGCCCCTGGATGCGTAGCTCAAGTGAAATTGTTTCACGTGAAAAAGATGTGTACGTCGTTATTTCGAAAGCAACTGCGTTGGTGTCTCGTTAGCCAAGACGAGGCACACACCGGAAGTAGAATTGTTTAATAACTCGAGCCCGTTTCACTCTCGCTTGTTAGCATTTAGCCTGTTAGCACACACTGCGGCCCCAGGCAGGTTTCTGTATTCCTGTGTCCGGCTTCGCTGCACCGAACGAGGGGAATATTACTCGCCTTATATTAACACTACCCGTCTCTGTCCTTTCCAGCGGTGTTTGGATAACCGGCCCCCAGTTCCTGAAGATGCGCCGCGCCCGTCGTGCTCAGGTCCACCTGCTGGTGCCGGTGCTGTGGGCCCAGCTGTTGTGCGGCTCGGTGTGGGGCTCCGAACTCACCTTCGAGCTCCCCGACAACGCCAAGCAGTGTTTCTACGAGGACATCATCGTGGGCACCAAGTGCACCCTCGAGTTCCAGGTGTCAGGGCTATGAGCTGTGGAACTATGTCTTTACAGTACAGGAGGATTTCACTCATGGTCTAATCTCTGAGTAGACAGCAGGGCTCATGTTGTTCGTCTGTAACACCTAAATAATACTGAATCCTTTATTGAAGCAGAGTAATCTCTTTGAAAAAGATTCCCAGGCCTAGTCCCTCTATAGTGCCCTTGATCAAGGTACTTTACCTTGAATTGTGCAGCTAATAATTACCCTGCTATATTAGCTGGTAAATTATTGTAAAGTTGATGTAAGTCACCCTGGACAAAAGACTCGGCTTAGTAATGGATTATTGTTGAATGATGGGAAACATTTTTCTGTGACAAAAACAATTGGTGGCATTGTTGTGTTCTGTACTTGTCAGGCACAATGTAGAACTTTAAAACTGGTGACACAGTGAAAGAACCTCACATTCCTTTGTTGGTGCTCTGACTGATGAAACAAAGGCTTCCAACCTGTCGGCTGTCTCAGAACAGGTTTTTTCAGCGTTGGGTGGAGATGTAGCAGCAAGTCCTCTTTATGTTATGCCTTTCTGGATTTTTGGTGTAATTACAGGTGTCTGGCAGCAGTTAAGTGCTGCTTTTCAAGTAAAATGCGCCATGATGGCTTTCGAGCTTCGTGGACAAAAAATTAGTTTAGTATTTGTTACCGAGAGGACGTGTACACATCTACGCACTAATTATAAGCAGTAATTAGTTTAGCACTGTTTGCTGAAGTTAGTCTGAGGTTATCATGAGTCAAGGTGTCTTTGTGGAGATTCATACTGAAGGATGCTGACGGTAGAGGAGGTTAGTTTTCTACCAGGACTTGTTGAAGCCGCTTTGTCGTGAAACAAGTTGTCTTTGTTCAGGTGGTCACTGGAGGACACTATGATGTTGACTGTCGACTGGAGGACCCAGATGGAACAGTCCTCTACAAAGAGATGAAGAAGCAATATGACAGCTTCACGTTCACTGCCTCAAAGAACGGGACGTACAAATTCTGTTTCAGCAACGAGTTCTCCACCTTCACACACAAGACCGTCTACTTTGATTTCCAAGTTGGAGAAGATCCCCCCCTTTTCCCCAATGAGAACAGAGTTACAGCTTTAACTCAGGTATGAATGAGCGCTATAGTTGCAGGTTATGTGTTTGTCAGCGGTCTGTGTTTAAAGGAAAATCCTGAAAACGTTGTTTTTGTTCGTTAATGTTGACATTATTAAAAAAAACTGTTTGTTTGGCCCAGACAACTTACTGGACCAGAACAGACAATGTTAGAATCTTTTTTTTTTTTCTTTTTAAACCTTGAATAAAGTTAGAAACCATAATATATGCTTGTCAGAAAAAGAAAGGAGAATGTAGCTCAAAAGGTACTGCATCCTCCAAGAATGAAAACAAATAAAAATAGTACGGCACTGTTGTCACTATATACGTTTATCACAATGTGGAAAATGTAAAATGAACAAGTTTCGGCCTCAGGCCTTCATCAGCATGTATAGCCATTTGTAGAACATGCAGTTAAACAATATACACTAAATGTCATGTAAGTCATATTTCTGTGTAACAATTGGACAAAAACCATAATCAGTACAATAGATACCAAAACACATTAGCTGTTACTGACAACAAAAACATTTGTATCCAATAAATGTATATAGCCACAACTGAGACTCCTAATTTCTTTAATTTAAACAAGGATAGAAGTTTGATCCATGGCTTTGAATGATGCAACTAACAGTCTTAACAATTGCTTGGCCACCTTTACAACAAGTTTAACCCTCCTCTTTGGTGCCCTTCGTTTGAAGTCATTTGTTGACTACTCAGTATAGTTTTGTGTGTATGTTACTGCATGACTGAGTTCAAAAATCTTTTCTTTGAATATCTTTGACATTTGTACAAATACATAATGTACATTACATTTAAAAAAAGATATTGCTAGACAGAAGCACTGTGAAATAGTTGTACATGCAGTGTTGGTATCACACTGATCCTGTCAGTGTGACTCAGCCTGCAGTCTTGGTGTATCGTGTACTTACTTGTTTTCCAGCCCCTTTTTGAACTTGCACTCTGCTACTGTTTTTCCAGATGGAGTCTGCCTGTGTCTCCATCCACGAAGCTCTGAAGTCTGTCATCGATTATCAGACACACTTCCGCCTGCGCGAGGCGCAGGGCCGCAGCCGCGCCGAGGACCTCAACACTCGCGTGGCCTTCTGGTCCATTGGGGAGGCCTTCATCCTGCTGGTGGTGAGCATCAGCCAGGTGGTCCTCCTCCGCAGCTTCTTCTCAGATAAAAAGACCACCACGACCCGAGTGGGATCCTAAGGTCCCCCACCCCCTCTCTTCAAAGTGGCACTCAGTCTTGTACGTGAGGGTCCCAACTGGCAGGATGCAGTCAAAAGTGATTCATTGTGTAATTTCGATTTTTATACAAAAAATTCCACTTAAATGAATCTTTTTTTCTTTTTTTTTTTTTTTAGTTGCACTGTAGATTTTACTTTAAAACCCAATGGATTGTTCTAAAGGTTTGAAATGTTATCTTTTTGCTGTAATAGTAACAATTTAATTTATTACGAGTGTATTTTTTTTAACACACCATTGTTTATCAGAATTTATATCGTAGCTGGTCAGTTCAGCAGATCTCTAGTGCGGGAGACTTGTTTGAAATTTCCAAGGCGTAGAAATTTCTTCTTCCCTGTGTAGACTGGAATGCCGTATACTAGGTCAGCTTCCCTGGTGAGGGTGTGGACCAGTCTCCTTTGTGAGGGATTTACAGCGTTTTACCTGTCTATAGTGACTGCCCCTCCCAGCACTTGTGTCCAATCTGAGATGCCAGTACAGAATGTAGACTTTTTTTCTTACGGTGCATCTCATGCCACAAACGGGATGCTGCCGTTTCCATCTGATGGCACATGTCTTTGGTATCACAGCTTGTACAAGGTGTGGGGATTTCTTTTCTCTGTCCCAACTCTACTGATTCTTCTTTACCTGTGGAAGCTGAGGGGTACCCAGTGAATGCTAAATTGAAATGTACATCTCAACCTGGTACAACTTTTTTTGTTTTATTTGGAATTTTATCAAAAAGGTATTTTTTGGGTATATGTGGGTGGGTGTGCATGTGTGTTGACATGTAAAAGTCAGATTGTTCATACTACTTCTGCACAGTCACCCAGACTCATTGGCACTCTGCACTGGGACTTGTTTACCCATTTATGTTGTTAAATAAAACATCTTGTGTTTGGAACCCCAGCAGTTGGTGATCTGAGTTTATTGAGCCTGTTTATAACCAAGGAGAGATGCACTGCACTGTCCAAGGACAAGGAGTGAGGGATTTTTTTCACACCAGCTGTGTAAAATAAATGCCCTGAACTGGCATCAGTATTAATATATGTGGATAATAGAGGTAATACTGCATATCATAAACCTTAGAATAAAAAAAAAAAAAAAAGACTTTTTTTTTAAATCACAGTTCTTGGGTGAACTTATCACCTTATAGTAAAACAAGTTGTTCTCTATTGAGGAGATGTATTTTTATTTATTCTGAGTCACTTTTATAAAAAAAAAAAAAAAAAAGGCAATATAAATTTCAGAAATGTGTTGGGTGGGACTTAGTTTTTTTTTTTTTTGGACAGTACAGCAGTGTTCTGTCATCCTCTGAACCGCTTGTGAAGACCACGTTGCCAGATGTGTTCTGAGTTTCCTGACAAAGGTATTTTACACATTAATAAGAAAGCAAAATAAAGAACCCCGACTTGAGCACGGCACTGACAAGCTAAAACAGCCTTAAAAAAAATAAACAGCAAGAAGTTTCATTCGAAAGTTAAGTCTAGAAGTAGCAACTTCACTTCTCCATAAGTTTGCAGAACTGACCTTTGTATTTTATATTAGACTCTTCTTTAGGCAGCTACTCGTGCAACGTGTGCCGTCAGAAATGGCAGTATTGGACAAATCGCTTCAACTATTCCATGTACACAACTTTTCATCTCATTTTGAAAAGCATTTTTGTTTATGCTTGAGTTGCACGTTGCTTTGATGAAAAGCATGTGCTAAATTAATAAATTCCAATATGGCTGTACACTGTCTTTAACTGTGCTCTTTTATATAATAATCTGGACCCTGGAGCTAAATTATATGGTTTGACTTCTGAAATAAGGGCTTTTTAAAAGTATTGTCCCGAGAGGTTAACTAGAAACTAGAAAAACTAGAAACTAACACATTTCAAGTGAAATTTGATTAATGATGTCTGGTTGCAGTGCATTTTTATATGTTTGTAATGCATAATATCAATTCAAATATTAAATTGATGCTGTTGGCAAAGTGAAAATTAATCTTTCTAGTGTTGCATAATTTTGTGACATCATCTCATTGGAGAAAACCAGTGATGGTTGACACCTGCATGCACAAGCTGTCTTTAGATTTGCCACATAATTCGTTTCTGGAGAAGATACATTTCCTGAAGATAGGCAGCATAAACTATATCATTTTCTGTCAATGATGTGGATTAATGCTAACAGTATACAATATACAATTAAAGTCTTCTTCAAAAGCCATGGGGGGTCCGAGGTTATTCATATTCCGTTTGCTATTGTTTTAATACATATGTAAGATTTACATTATACATTTTATGTGTATGCAAAATATTGTATAAAATCCAACACCCAGTGATTGTACACCTCTCAGAAGGAAGGGGCTTGGAAAATGTGACAATTACTGTCCTGAATGAGATAAGGAACATCCATGAGTACATCTAAACAATGAGGACTAGAGAACATCGTTCTAATACCGAGTAGGACCCCCCTTTGCTCTCAGAACAGCCTAAATTCTTCATGGCTTTGATTCAACAAGGTGCTGGAAACATTCCTTAGAAATTCTGGACCATGTCAACATGACTGCATCACATAATTGCTGAAGATTTGTCAGCTGCACATTCATGCTGCCAATCTACTGTTGTGTTACATCCCTGAGATGCTTTACTGGATTCAAATCTGGTGACTGGAGAGGCCATTGAAGTTCACTGAACCTGTTGTCATGTTCATAGGACCAGTTTGAGATGACAATTAAAGATGAAAAGATGGGTAAATTGTGGCTGTAAAAGGATGAACACTGTCAGCAACAAAACACAATAATGCATCTGAAAAATATTCGGGTGGTTCCAGACATTTGACTCACCTGAACACTTTTTTTTAAAATCCATAATATGGCCAAACTCTAAACTACCAACATTTGAGTAAACTGTTCATTTGTGAATTTTAACATGATCTGCAACCAACTGTTTTCTGCTGTAATATTGAGGACATATTTTGTGTTTGTGCATTTTATAAATATGAATCTGTGTTTATGCAGCGTTAATGCCGTTTATCAATGTGAATCTGAAGCAGTGTGGGTGCCAGACGTGGTTTATACAGCGATACCAGAGGGGATCTGTTTTTTGCTTATGTAAAGAAGGCCATGCAAGGTTGCATTATTGAGAACAGACTGAACTACCTGTTGAGATGTGTTTTAATAATGAGATTGTTCCAAATCTGATTGTTTGAAGATTCATACTGATCCATCCAGTATCCTTAACCACTTTATCCTGGTAAGGAAAAGGACCTACCCCAGATTCACTAGGTGCAAGGCTATAATACTACACCCTGGATCGCATGCCAATCAATCACAGGGTCACCACACACACACACACACACACACACACACACACACAACAGACAATTTAAAAGAACTAGTTAAACTAAAACATGTGTCTTTGGACTGCTGGGGGAAACCAGAGCAGACAGAAGGAGAACATGGAAATGCCACACAGACTGAACTGGACTCAAACTCATACCCAAACAACCCAGGCACTGAGATGGCAGCACAACCTGCTGCACAACCCGCCCAGCCCTGCAGGCTCATTTTGTAAAACAAAACAACAGGTACCCTATGGTGTTGCTCTCAGAATCAGGTTTGGCACCTCATCTCAGCTCAACACAGGTACCTGTTGGCCATAAACTGCAGTTTTTATTTAATTCACCAGGGGACACTATGCTGTTTTTAAAGTTTATTTATTTCTCTGCACAAGGTGATAAATGTACACTTACTCTCAATTTGACATCTTTTTTGGTGCATAATGTGTTACAACGGCTATACTTCCATGTTACTGAGGCCATGTTTTGAAGTGTTCAAACTGAATTCTAAATGAATTCTCATCATAATGTAGTCAAAAACATCTAAAATGGCTAACCCCTTTAGATTAATTAAGGAAACATGGACATTCTTTAACAGGGACTTGCAATGTGGATTTATTTTCGAAACCATGGACAACAGATGTAATTCAATCTTGAGCATGTCATTTTTTCGTTTACTGTGTCCAAAGTCACTTCTCTACGCTAACTATTCTAGTCTACGCTAATCTGCTTCCGATGAATTTTGGTTGTTGGCAAAATTGGAGAACGTAATATTTTCCAGTAGCTTAACCATTGAAACACATTATGTGCTAAAAAAAGCAATAGTCAAGTTGAGAGTAAATATAGTTGCATCACCTTATGCAGAGAAAGAAATACATTTTAAAAACTTATAGTCATTACTAGGAATTAAAGTATACATACTAAGAAATCACCGCAGTTCTCTTTAACCACTGGTTTCCTCATTAACCGGAGTGCTTTGGTCCCACAATTATATACTTGCTCAGGCTGAGGTTTCAAACTGCTCCCTAAGTATGGACACGCTACAGAATATAATTGATGGCAAGTACAGACTTATCTGGGGTTAGCAGAATGTTCCTATCCCAGGTGACAGATTACAACACCCTTTAAGATTATTTCAGTCTTGTGTAGTTGTTGTTCAGTGCTGGCAAGTAAATGACAGCTCCTCCCGACTGCACAGACTGTCTCCAGAATTGTCTGTTAACAGGCCTGAAATGGCGCATTAACTGCAGGAGTCTATTTTTCTCATCCTGCTTTCACATCCTTACAGCGTTGTAACCAAAACATTGCTTGAGCTCTTCTCATTCACGTTCCTGTGGGTATGTCCGCATATCTGAGTATTTTTCCGAATCTTTCATTATAGCTCTGCTGACTGATTCCTTAATTCTCTTGCTGATTGAGGTAAAAAGGAAAAAAGTTATTGTTTACTTATGTCTTTCCAAAAAAACTGTTTGCTGCCATGCCAGTTGTGACTTCAGCTTTGTTTATTTAACATGGGTCCCAAATTCATTGATTTTTACTTAATTCTCTAGTTTAATGGGATTCTAGGTGTTCATCCTATTATTAGCGTTCATTTTTCCATATATTAGTGCCCTGCACTGCTATTATCCTACAGCTTTGCTGATAACGTACAAATTCCTGCATTCTTTACTACCTCACAGCGCACATTTCAGTGGGTATATTCTGCAATTCACCATCAATGTGCTGTTTTTTTCTTAAATTGTCCTACTGTCTAGATTATATAACAGTTGCACTCCAGATCTGAGTTATCCATTAAACCTGCTTTCTTTTACTTGAATGCTTTAATTTGACATTTTGTCATCTGCCTTTTATTTGTCTCATAACGATAAAGTTTCTTTCTCTTATTTTTTTCCTTGTCCTGCCGTGAAAATTGCAAAATGTCAAAAATGTTTTACCAACAGCGCTATTTCAAATGCAAATATGAATCGTCGCATCGTCATATACAAATTATTTTTCATACAGCTATTTTTGTAGCAAGTGAACTAGTTTTGAACTAACTAATTTGGATTTAACAAAATGCCATTTAGCTGTTATACATGTGCAATAACTTGCAATGATACATTTTGAAAGGACATTTATATTTGTCTAAACCAATGTGTGTACTCATTCAAATGTGCATTTTGCAAAAAAAAAAAAAAGGAAAAAAATAAAAACATGCAGAGATAAAAGGAAGCGGGAAACCTGAAAACAGTTGCTCTGAAAGCTGGGAACCAGCAGACAAATCTCTGAGTTATGCTTGCCAACCTGCTGTTGTTTGCTAAGGTCTCCTTTTTTGGCACCACAAACACCCCTTCCTTCCTACAGATGCTCAGTCAAATAAGCAGTCAGACCAGAGCTTTGCTTCACAACAATCACTTTTTCATCTCTTCTAATCTATTTTAAAAAGGTACGACCTGGTATCCTTAACCTTAGACAAACAGAACATCTATTCCGATGCCCCATTTTAGATTGTTGACATCAATGCTAAAATATACTGCTGTGCTGTATGTATTAAATCATGTGTTGGAACCATCGCAATACTAACCATAGCTATAAATGGAAGAGACTCCACAAAGAAAATAGCTGGGCTTTAATCCGGGTAACTCCCCACTGTCCTTTAAAACTGATAACTTCTTGACAGTGGTTTACACAGTATCTTATGTATCAGATAAACTGGGCCCGTGGTAACACACAATGCTGGGCTGGCGGACACAACTGTATAAATGGTAATTGTAGCCACGTGATTTTTCTTCAACGTGTTATTTTTGACTTTTAGCTCTATCTTCCTGGTGACATAAAGAAGCACATGACATTATCAACCAACTTGAACAGGAATTTATTTATGAGCATTGCTAACATACACTCTTTTATGAACTCCTCCTGTTTATGTGGCAAAACAGGAAGAAAGATAGTCATTGTTGTATGACTAAATATTTAACCATGTATGTATACAGTATATCGATCTCACTTATGAGGCCCCGTTTTTCGCGATTAGATCTCGTCTGCAAGGAATTCGGTTTGACTTTTGACACCAAATTACAAAATGATAAAATACGAATTAGATTAACAGTTTTAACATCACATAAGCCTCCGTTTCACACAGAAAATGGTTCCGATAGCCTAACCTATTTGACTTTACCTAAATAGTGCCTGTTTGCTCTGTAGGTGCCGGTGTTTTGCCCCACAATGTAGTGGGGAGTCCAAAGAAAATATCCGCCCTGGGTGCCAGATATTTTGGGTATGTTCCTGCTAACACGATAACTTTAGGAAAATGGGCCCCGACTGTGCCATACTGCACTGCTGCTGTGTGTGTGTATAAGTATTTAGGTGTCTAACCATTGTGGTGGGAGTTATAGGGGGATTGCGGACCGTCTGTGTGGACTCTGTGAATGCGAGTGTGTAGCTATGCAGCTGAAAAATAAGACGTGTGTTCTTACAGGCCACCCTCTCGCATCTTCCCTTCATAATCTTGAAAAGAAAAGCAAAACTGCCTGAGATATTGCTTTTCAAAATTCCATTCGTACACAGTTTTTAATTCCAAATAATCATATATTTAGTTAATATATCATTTATTTAAAGATCTGGCAGCCCATTTCTGGGTGGCCCCCCACCCCTCTTTAGTAAACCACTGCTTCTTTATCATTCCTGCATCAGTCTTGTGATATAAATCCCCTGGAATCGTCGCAAAAGGTTTTTAAATTATTTGAATTGTTAATGTTAGTTTGTTAAAAATGTAGATGACAGAGGTGCAGTATAAAGAAAATGGTAATCATACAAATTTTTTTCCCCCTTATTTCATACAGATACCTTCCACATTAACTGACACCTCCGCTGCCTAACAGCTGTATTAATGTTTATTTAGTTTAATTACGGGGCAGATTCGATAAAATTTTGGTGGGCACATGCTTTTGACTTTTAAATGCGAATGTTGTAGAAATGTTTTAAAACACGCTCATAACCATGTCAGATGTGAGGTCAGCTGAGGTTTGGTAGAACACAGCTCCCTTCTTTCAAACTGAAATTCTGTAACAAGTCTACCGTGATCCCATTTAAACCGAGTTACAGCCACGTCCCTCCCCCCACCACCCCTCACCACCCCTCACCCCCACAGGTGGAAATCAACGTAACCACAAATCAGGCACGTCATTGGACGCCTCGAATGCCAATATGACAAAGAGATGGGCGTGGCCAAAATGCTTTTGTTTCCTATTCGGCAGACTCCACCGCCGGGGGTTTGTGGTCGCGAGGAGACCACCGTGGCGCTTTTTCGCCGTTACAGTAAGTTTCATGGGGAACGTGCCTGGGACGCGGCGGGTCACGAGAGCCGGCCGTTAGGGCGCGGAGGGGGAGCGCGTGGGACGTCACCATCTTCTCTCGGCAACGGACATAGGAAACCCGCGCGGGGGCGGACGGTGGAGGGAGGGAGGAAGGAGGGACGGTGGATGTCGGATGTCTCCGCCCGAGAGGCTGCGCTGCGGCCCGCGTCGCCTTCTCTTCTGCTTTTTACAGTAAAACAAAAAAAGGGACGGTGCTGACGGATATTTTCTACCAGTAGTTAGACGTTAAAAACGTCGAATTTTCCCGAACGGATGCGACCCAGTGAGCCTAGAGTAACCAACCTTCCTTCCTACCTACGGAGCCAACTAGCTAGACTAACGAGCTGTACTAACAAGTCGCGCTACCTGACTACCGGGAGACGGCGAGCCACGCTGCCCCGCCAGGCGGCCGACGCTTCCCCACGAACACCGAGGGGGCATCAGCTGGGTTTCTTTCTCCGACACTCTTGCGACGCCCCCATCCGTTTCCTTATTAAAAACACGCGAAGTCGCCACCGGTTTGAACGACTCACCAGCGCGTTTAAAAAGAAAAGTATAGGAGGAAGGAAGATGGTGAAGCGTGGCTGCTGAGGGAGCTGCCCGCAGCGAAGAGCTCCTTATTCAAGCCCCGGAAGCGCTACCGCATTCAGCCGCTGAAATGGACCTGAAAACGGCCGTGTTCAACGCCGCCCGGGACGGCAAGCTCCGCCTGCTGCAGAAGCTGCTGGAGAACAAAGCCGGAGCCGAGGTGAGCAGGCTAGTGGAGGGGAAGACGAACGGGGCCACCCCGCTGCTCATGGCCGCCCGGAACGGGCACCTGGACCTGGTGGAGTATCTGCTGGAGTGCTGCCTGGCGCCCGTGGAGGCCGGCGGCTCCGTCAACTTCGACGGCGAAACCATCGAGGGCGCCCCTCCGCTGTGGGCGGCGTCGGCCGCCGGCCACCTCAAGGTGGTGCAGTCGCTGCTTGGCCACGGCGCCTCGGTGAACAGCACCACGCTGACCAACTCGACCCCCCTGCGCGCCGCCTGCTTCGATGGACACCTGGACATCGTGCGCTACCTGGTGGAGCACGAGGCGGACCTGGAGGTGGCCAACCGTCACGGGCACACGTGCCTCATGATCTCGTGCTACAAGGGCCACAAGGAGATCGCGCAGTACCTGCTGGAGAAGGGGGCCGACGTGAACCGGAAGAGCGTCAAAGGTGGGCCACGCGCACCCCCCCCCCCATTAGCTTCTTCAACCGCGCACGATGGGTTATAATCGCACTCGTACTTTGCAGGGTCCGCATTGGGACAAGGGCATGTTGACCCTCACTCTGAACTAAGCAGGTTCCAGTCCCTTGATCGTGACACCTTTTGTGCGCTGCTTAGTTTAAAAGTGTTGTATGGCTGCGTAATTTGGCTGACTACAATTTAGCATAACGTGTAAGCTGGGGTTTGTTGGTTCAAGTCCCATTCCTGCTACAGTATCTCCATTTGAGGTGCTGACCATATGTTGCGACAGTAGGTTAACGTACCGATGTAATTGCTTTGAATAAATGTCAGGGTGTAGTGCAGAGATCTGAAGGTCTCAAATTTAAATTTCATCCCCTGATGTCCCTTGATCCTCCAATGACTCCAGTAAAACGCCATCAAAACAGCTGTGTACTCATACACACAGTCCTTATGTCCTGTGCAGTTTAATCTCTTCTGCACCAAAAAAATAGTAGTAGGAACATGCCCCCCCCTCAAGCAGCAGGTGGTGTAACAGTGAATGTATTGGGCTGTTAACTACGTGCTTCATAAAACTTAAAAATAGCCCAGTATCGATTATTTAAGATATCACGAATTGGAGGCGGCTGTCAGCATTCCAAAACATTGCCTTGGTTAAAACAAAGCTGATTACAGTACAGACCAAAGTTGACGCTATGTTTAAAATGGTGTAAACAAAAAATACACTCATGATTAAAGAGAATTTACTATTGTAGACTGAAAAATAATTACATTTGGGTTCTGTAATAAATAGAATTAGTCGTTAAAAATGCGTATAGTTGCCCGATGAGAATTTGATTTTGCAGCACTTTGTTGGCTCTAGCTGTAATAGATGGGCGTCCCTCTCCACATGGACAGCTCTGTAAATCTTGGAGGTGAGGCAGCCACATTTATCCACAAAACTGGTCTGTGTGTCAGAATAACTAAAGCACCTGCTTTCTGTGCTACATTGGAACTGTCTGCTCATTGTTCAGGCATATTAGAAAAGGGTCTTTCAGCTGGACCTGCTACTGCTAGCAGGTGGCTGTGTAGTCACCCAATTACACCCGTTGTCATTGTTCTGATTTTCTTTTTTGCTAAAATGCCAGAGAAAACCACAAGTAATCCAGTGGTTAGTAGGACAATAGTTCCAAGCATTTTACAGGTTTCATTAAGATGGGCACTTCAGATTTTTAAGTGCTCCCACTTTACCACAGAGCACAGATGTGCCACGAGGTGGTTATAGGTTCAATTTCCTTTGACTGAAGCAGTTATTTTAGAGATCTGAGACTCCCCTGTTCACACCAGAGTCTGTATTGTAGCTCATCTGGTATGATAAGACTGCAGTATAATGGAAAGTTTACTGTGCAGAGTGAACATTCCAAGAGCAGATAAACACTTTGGCTGTCTGATATACAGTATATATTAGTAGGGTAAGGAATGGCCTGGCTGCATTGCCACATATCAGATATCAACACAGTTAAAGTTCACTAATCCAAAACCATCCCATCCTGGACACAGCCCAAGATCCTCTTGACTGAGAAGACACACTTTAACAGAAGTAGTGGGACATATAAAAGTCGTCTTTGCAGACTCTCAGTTCTGACCCAGATTCTGCAATATACTAAATATGTAAAGAGACCAGAAAAGGGGGGGGGAAATTACTGCTCCTTTAATATACGAAACCAAAATTTGCACATAGATCAAAAGCTCTCACACCTGCTTAAGTAATGCAGAAGGACTGTCACCACCCATCTCTGCAAGTAGCCAAGTGCATTTAAATAACTAGACCTGATGGTTAGAGGGTGGCATAGTGGCTCAGTGAGTAGTGGTGTTGCTTCATAACACCTGGGCTGGTTGGGTGTGAGTTTGAGTCCAGCTCAGGCTGCGTTTGTATGTTTTCCCCCATGTCTGTGTAGGTTTTCTCCCACACTTCAAAGGTGTTTTTCAGATTAATTGGATACTCCGAACCGCCTGTAGTGCGTGGTCCCTTTGCAGTGTGCTGATGCCCTGTCCAGGGGCATAGCCTTGCACCTGTTGCTTCCACGAGGCTCTGGATTGCTAACGCCCTAATCATGATAAGTTATGAGGAGGTGGTCAGAGGTTGTGATTTATAGCCCAAGCAATGGACATTTTACTAAAACTTAAGTACATTATATTCGGTCTGTACAAAATTAGTATGAAATTGCTTCGGGAAAAGTATTTGCCCTGCAGCCAAAATAATACAATGGAGAGACTGCATGCTGCTCAAACTAGTGGGTCATGAAGGTCATAGTCTTATCCTATTTTATAACAAAACTGTGCTTTTTTTTTTAAACTTTTTTTTGTACTCCCTGTCTGACAAGTGGGCTGTCTGAAGTCCCTGTGCTGTCAGATGGAGTAGTTAAGTCTGTATTGCTAAATCATCATAAAACTAGAAATATGCCGGCAGTTAAATTTACTGAGTTTTGGTGGTTCTGATAATTATATTGGTGGCAAAGGTGACACAATTGCCTACAGGGAGAAGGTAAAAAAAGACCCAGCCCAGGGGCAGTTTGTGTAATGTTTTTTTTTTTTTCCACCTTCAGAAAGTGTCAGTGTTCGGGGTTATTTTGTAAACCTAAACATGACAAAATCCTAAAAAGTTAACCCATTTACGGCTGTTTTTATGTCACCTTGTCCTTGTTTCATGAAACCTTAGGGAGAAAAGAAAATTCCAGGATGTATTTGTTTGTCCACCTTTATTTATGCTTTGGTTGTATCCTGGCCAGTTCATGATGGTCTGATTCTTTCTGTCACCTACTGTAAATTTGAGGCGCAACACACAGCAAGACCTGCAGCTTTACGGTGCAGACCAACAGATTAAACTGCATTTATTTGCTTTTTTGAATATTTGAATCCACTTGGCAGAACAGTCTCTGTTTTCAGAATTTCCCATTTTGTCATAATGCCTGTGTTCTTATTTATCTCTATTAGATTACTTTTCTGAAGGTCATGCAAAATGCAGTATGTTGAACATCTGTCCTGCGTATCTTGCAGGTAACACTGCGTTGCACGACTGTGCTGAATCAGGCAGCCTGGAGATAATGAAGTTGCTGCTAAAATACGGAGCCAAGATGGAGAAGGATGGTTATGGTATGACGCCACTGCTTTCAGCCAGTGTGACAGGACACACCAACATAGTTGATTTCCTCACAGAGCACCAGCAGACCAGCCAGATTGACAGGATTAATGCCTTGGAGTTGCTTGGTGCCACCTTTGTGGACAAAAAGCGGGATCTGCTTACCGCCCTGAAGTACTGGAAGAGGGCAATGGACTTGCGCTACAGAGACAGCAGTAACATCATTCACAAAGAGGAACCCAGGCAGCTGATCATGGCCTACGACTACACCAGGGAAGTGGACAGCGAAGAGGAGCTGGATGGCTTAATCTCGGATCCAGACGAGATGCGGATGCAGGCCCTGCTAATCCGTGAGCGTGTTTTAGGCCCTTCCCACCCCGACACATCCTACTACATCCGGTACCGTGGTGCTGTCTATGCTGATTCAGGCAACTTCGAAAGGTGCATCAACCTGTGGAAGTACGCTCTGGACATGCAGCAGAGCAACCTGGACCCCCTGAGCCCCATGACGGCCAGCAGTTTGCTGTCTTTTGCTGAGCTCTTCTCCTTTATGCTGCAGGACCGTGCCAAGGGCCTGCTGGGTACTTCGGTGTCCTTCAGCGACCTCATGGGAGTCCTTAGCAAGAGTGTGCTGGAGATTGAGCGGGCAGTTAAGCAGACCAGCCCACCTCCAGACCCAGCCCAGATCACTAAGGCTCTGTCCATCATCCTGCACCTCATTTGCCTCCTGGAGAAGGTGCCCTGCAATGTGGAGCAGGACCACTTCAAGAAGGAGACCATCTACAGGTTCCTCAAGTTGCAACCCTTTGGTAAGAATGGCTACAGCCCTCTGCATTTAGCAGTGGACCGGAATACCACATGCGTGGGCCGCTACCCTGTCTGCAAGTTCCCCTCCTTCCAAGTGGCCTCCATCCTGCTGGAATGCGGTGCGGACGTTAACTGCCGCGACCAGGACAACAACACCCCCTTGCACGTGGCAGCCTCCAACAATCACCCGGACATCATGAACCTGCTGATTGCTTGCGGCACGCATTTTGACAGCACCAACTCCTTGAGGCAGACTGCTTGTGACCTGCTGGATGAAAAGGAGATAGCCAAGAACCTGATCCAGCCCATCAACCACATCACACTGCAGTGCCTGTCTGCCCGTGTCATTGTCAAGCACAACCTCCAATACCACGGCACCATCCCTGTTGAGTTGGAGGCTTTCATCCTTCTGCACAGATAATGGTGGCCAAAGACGTACAAAGGCCCAATACGGCCCAGTGTGGCCTGCCCCAGTCCAGTGCTCTTCAGCAATCGTATTGAGGATTCGATAGATTTTTTTTTTTTTTCCCCCCCTCCAAATTCTTACATCAATCCAGAATGGCAGACAGCACGTCGAATGCATGGGTATTCTTTATCACGAACTTACAGAATATTTTATACAAACTATAATTTTTTTATTTTTTTGCTTGAAATGAGGACTTTTGCATATCATGTTATTTATGAAGGTCTTGGTGAGACATTTGCCCATTATCTTCTCTGCTTTGTCTCTTTCTATGCAAAGGCAAAGGGATGTGTGGAGCCCTTCTCCTGTTTTCTTAACTTATAACCGCGATGAAGGTGAACGTTTTAATATTTGCATCTTACGTTTGACATCGGCACCTTTGTAAATGCTTTTTTCGTGCTCCTAATGCTGGTTATCATCTGTTTTTGATTCATGGAGCTGAGGGGGGGAGATTTTTTTTTTTTTTTTTTTTTACATCAAAGCATAGATAAGCTTTATGAAATGGTTGATGTTTGCAAATACCGTAAGTGCTTTATTACTGTTGCACAGGCTATGATATGCAACTGTTCTGTGTTACACTCGTCTGTGCATTTTTTTTTTCTTTTTCTTGTGACAAATAGCCTGCTTCTTTGGGTCACCTTATGTTTCCTCAGTGCTTTTTCCTTAATGTTTTACACTACACAAGGAGAACTGGGCTGGTTAGACACTGCTGGGCATTCTCATAGTGGCTTGGTTCAGATCGGTCAGAGGGAGTTGCTGTCGTGGCACCGAAGTCCAGGTTGCCTCGAGTGCGTCGTGCATGCAGTGTGCTTGTGCTGTGTGAACCTGACCGTCCTGAGGGTTAGCCCTGAAAGAACCGAGACAAGCCAAATATCACTCTGACTTTTTAATCAAGATACGCATGTGGTTCTTTTCTATCGTAGTCTCTTACTGTCATCTTTATGCTTGTTTGCCGTGTCATGGTAATGAGAAAATCAACTTGGTTTGGCTGTTCTGACAGATGGACATGATTTTATTTATTATTTTTTAAAATTGTCCTTTGGATATTATGCTGGGCCACAGAACAACCCATGAACTGACAGCTTTGTGACTGCTCTTTGCACATTAGCTTTGGTCTTGAGGCATAAAGGGCTTTTTCATTTTATAGAAGAAACTTTCCCTAAAGAAATTACCTTACTGATGTTTTGTCAGGTGATCAATTATAATCATGCACTTTATTACAGCGGAATATAATATTTCATACAGTGTAACGGCATACAACCTGTTAACGTCTTAAGAGCAAAATTGGAAATAAACCCATGTTGTTCTTGTGTTCTGTGTTCACTTATGGTATATTTTGATTTTGTTGGTTTGACGTGTAACGTGACGTAGGGGATTACGCTCAGCCACGGTGTGAGCTGCTGGCCTGTTTCAGACTAACAGGTGGTTGGCTGTGGGGCAGGTGAGTTTCATGCTGACACAACCTCCTTCTCAGCAGGTGAGGAGCACATCGTGCTGCATTCCTAAGTGTTTTCTGCCTGAGTCATGCTGAGGTACACCCATGTGGCGGTTCTTGGTAGAATTCATAAGGGCGTGCGAAAGAGACTGGCGGCATGTCTTGTCAAGAGCCTTTTTAGGTAGCACTTGGTGATTTCAAGGCAGTTCTACAGGTTGGGGTTGTTTCGCCAGGTGTACCTGGTTAACATTGGACACTGGAAATCCGCATGCAACAAATAACGTACTGAAAGTCCTCGGCTTACAACAGGTTTCCATTCCGATGACCTCATTGTATACTTTAGTTTAAACCATAGCAATACTTGATGAATGCTATGTTGTGTAAGGAGGCTTTCTTGTAATTTTTCCCCAAGTTTTGCACATTCTTGCTAAAACATTACTATTAACAATAATATAAAGTGCAGTATTATGTTTCTGCTGCACGGTTAGTTTCACATCAATCTGTTTTCATGCGTTTTCTCTTCAGCGCCACCAAACTTTGCGCTTGCTAGCCATTGTCAATTGAAGGTAACGTCAAACGAAAAGTTATGTAAATGCAGCAATGTATTTTGAAATATAATGTGATCACTGCTACACGCCCAAACACTGACACAAATGTTATGAAAGCCAGGACTCAAATAAATTACCGGTTTAACGTTGAAACAACACCAGTGCTTGAAGTGGGTTGGCGCTTCTGCGTTTGGCTCTTCAGAGTACAGACACCTTTCCCTGCATACCAGTTAGCACAGGACACAGCCTGTGCTATCATGGAATTTTTTTTTTTCTGAACTTTCCTCAGTCCCTGAATTTTCACAAGCGTAAATAGCAGAAATTAAAAGGTTTATGTTTTTGTTTGCCTATACTGCTCAATGCATGTGCATGAAGGGAAGTACCAGCACTATTTTACTCCTTTCTCAAACACAGAAACAGCACTATTGTAGAATAATAAGTACAGATAAATGCACAAATCGAGAGCCGAACGGTTACAGATGATTCGGCAAATGGAGCGGCTGCTGTTGGACGTTACATCCAAACACCCGGACTCAATAAGGTTTATCGGATGACTGTTGTAGATCTGAGTGCAAGTTGAGGACTACCTGCATTTGCCTCCACACTTTCACTGTGCCCGTGTCGTCGTCATCCTCATCACCATCCCACTGAGTCTTTGCAAGAGACAACCACCAGCTCCAAGTATCCCGTTACACCAACTTTTACCTGTTTTTCTTTTCGGTGGACAAACTGCTTAGCATCAAGTGCACATGTGGTTAGATTGCTAATAAGATGTAAGCGGACTGTTCCGTTGCTTCCCTCACCTTCAAATTGTTATCCAAGTTCACCTGCCCAAGCTTCTTAATGCCAGTGAGTGTTGGTTTTTGTAGTGTCAGTGTTTGTGCACTGATTTTGTCTTTCAGTGGAGAGAGTAGCGCTGGTGCCTCACACAGGCTGTGTTTGAATTCAGTCTGAAATGTTTGCACATTTTCCCCATATTTGTTTCTTCTAGGTGCTCTAGTATCCACCCACAGTCAACAGACAAGTTTTAAGTGAATTTTGGAATCTAATTGGCTCTGTGTGTGTGTGTGTGTGTGTGTGTGAGTGAGTGAGAGAGCATAAGATAGACTAGTATCCCATCCAGGGTGTCCCCTATCTTCTACTTTATGCTCCTGGAGAAGGATCTAGACCACCGCAACCCTGCATTGGAGAAGCAATATCTTATGGATGTTAAGTTGTTTTTATGTTCTAGCTGAAAAGTGGCAGAGTTTGGTCATAAATCTATTTTCCCTTTTTATAAATAAATGGAAAAACAGGGATTATTGATTATAACTGTTGTAGTTTTCAAGCAGCTTGTTGCACTTATATTCTGCACCAAAACAACTTTTCTTACGTGATGCGTTTGTCAGGGGCATCACCTAAAATACAAGCTCTATAAACTTTAATTATA
The DNA here is from genome assembly GCA_900497675.1 of Arapaima gigas. Classification (NCBI taxonomy): domain Eukaryota; kingdom Metazoa; phylum Chordata; class Actinopteri; order Osteoglossiformes; family Osteoglossidae; genus Arapaima; species Arapaima gigas. The sequence goes on along the minus strand of UFQX01000296.1, from coordinate 280,123 downwards.
AACTGCACTTTTGTGTGGTCTACATGTATCTGACGAAATCGGAACATATGCACAACCTGCACATAAAAAAATGTTACCCTTCACTGTTGTCACCCTGTCATATTGGTCAGGCTCCTGGGAACTTTATGGAAGGTGTGGGGAAAAAGCTGGATTTTGTTTAATTTTCTTCATGTTGTCGGACTTAAATATGTTTTCTTTACACACTAAGGTAGCTGTTTGTTTAAAGACTTATTTTGGAAATATGTCCATAATAAGCGATAGTAATATTTTCATACCTTGGGTATCTTGTGCTAATAATTAATGGGAATTCAGTATAGAAATATTAAGACACTATTGTGTGGTGGCTGATCTGCATTTTGCCCTGCGTCATAAGCCACAGAATACAAAGTTTCCGTTCCCACTTCTGATTAAAGCATCAAAGGGGTGGGGGGGTCTTTTTTGGTGTTTACATTCTTTGTGGTCTGTTAAGACATCCCCCTTCTTGGCTTTTTTTGGCCTGGCATGTGATGATCAGCCTACTTCTGCCATGCCTTAAAATAACTTTGAATAATGCCCCACTGGAAGTGTGTCCTACATAGGGGCCTGGCTTGGGCTGTGGTGTGCAGGTGCTGTCTTTGGCTGGAGGCTTGAAGATCAGATGGGGGGGTGCAAAATGCTGGATTTCTGACTGACACCATTTAGACTCGCATCTTGGTTTACGCACTTTGACTCGGCCTGACAAGACTTTGTGCTGTGCGCTGATCTCAGGTTTGGTCTGTTCGTCCAAGAGAATTCCTGTGCTGATTTTGTTTTTTTCTTCTCGTTTTGTCAGAAAACTGGTTTTATGATACACCCTCGGAACAGGCCTTGTGACACGAATGGACTAGAAACGCAGCAAGTGCTTAATCCACTCGATAAGCGTTGCTATAATACTATAAAACATAAATTTGTGCAGTAATGAGGGGAGCAGAACAAAGTGAACTATGAATGATTAATGGCAGATTGGGCACATTATCCCCCAAAATTGATGTAAAGTGCCTTAAGGTTCCAAAGCACAATATAAATGGAATCTAATAATATCCATATAGTTCTCTCAGTGCCAACATACTGAAAGTTTATTACACTTTATCATTCTCACTTTATCATTGTTAACTTTCTCAATAGTTGCAGAAGTTTATTTTGGAATTCTTAGTGATGCTCATTTTATAGACCATGGATGCGATAGAGGGTGACACGGCGGTCAAGGAACTTGAATTTGATACGTTATAAATGGAAATTTTTTTGTTTTGTTTCGTTGTTTAATCGTTTTTTTTTGCTTTGCCAGTGCAGTTATCCAAAGTGACCGTTTTACGCGTTTTAAGCAAATGGATTCTGTTTGCTGAAGTAATTTTACTTAATTATTCTGAAGCTTATTTCTCATGAACACAAAAGGAGGGCCCTTTTTGGGGACTCGGTAACAAGTCACCATTGTGTCTGTGGTCTCCAGTTTGTGGCCGTTTGCAGGGAAGCTGCTGCTGTTTCCTCCTGTCACACAGCTGTGTCGATGGGCCTCGGAAGTGGCCGATATGCGCCGTATAAGATAAAGGCTGCCTGTGCGGCAAGTGGAAAAATGTCTCTGGCTGTGCTCTGTTCCACCACGGTGACTCACAGACCGCCCACATGGGTGGCGCGGGGGGGACTATTTTCAGCTGCCACATGGCTTGCACTAATTGATGTTCCATTGTTAGATCCCTTCATTCTCACGTTCTTCTTGTTTCACTGTCACCATTGTCCAAAATGAGAACCGCTTGGCCATCTTGCTGCCACTCTGCACCTGGTCACCCCTGGATTACTCCTCGGTTCCCTCAGCGACGTTATTTTTAGCTGGTCTTACTGTGTTTATTCCATATAGAATGGCACTAATTTGCTGCCATGGTTATAAGCCTGCAGTGATTTGCTAGTGTGATACTGGATGTTCTGTGTTTCTCTGTCTGTTCTGAACACAACGGTACTTTGTTGTAGGGGTCAGATTTTAAAAGACAGTTTTCCAACTTGGTAATTGTATGCACATGTCTGCACGGCAAACATTCATTTTCCCAAATGGAGGGAGCAGTCATGCGACCATGTGTGTGCTTTATGTTGGCTGATGCAGTTGAAAGTGGTACGCTGAGGACTGTTCACAATACTTTAAGGAGAACGACGGTGTTCAACAAGCACTACTTGATAACATATTATCTAAAGTTACCTTTGTAAAAGAAAAAAAAGTGACATCAGATGGGTTTTTTAGCCTAAAATGTAATAACGTTTAAATGCTATACAGATATCCTTCTAGTTAGGAGCGTAATATGTTCCTGGAAATCGGCTCAGAAGTCAGAGATGTAATTTCATTACGGCGCAAATTTGGATAATTCCTTAAACATGAAAAATCAGCTTGATATTTAATAGTACCTTGGTAAAGGGTATTAAATTGTTTCGAGTCACAGCCTCATATCTTGAAGGATACCTGCACTGCTTTATTCCCAGCTGTCTTGCTTTTTTCTTTTCAGCCACCTCGACTTCTTTCAGAGGCAGTTTTTTTAAACTGTATTTTATTGCTTATCCGATGCTTGTAGCCAGATGACAGGATGTTTAACTGCAGCAACATAAAGGCTGCTCAGACCCAAAGATTTCAGGTTGCTAACCAATAGCCTTCAGGTTGCAGTTTAATTTCTGTACTGTACAACATCATAAAACATTCAGCCAGAAGTAAGGAATTTTGTCCACAACTGATATGTAACCAAAGTTGTGCAGTTAAAGGTGAGGTAAGAACTTGAACTGTGCAGTACTTTTTTTTCTGTACGAGGAGTTTGCTGTTCACAATGGTGTCCATTATAGTAGGTTTTTTTTTTTTTTTTTTTTTAAAGAACATCAAAGTCTATCAGAGCTGTTAAATTAATGAATTCCGTTTATTCGATCTGGCTAAGAATGTCACAGAAATGTACCAGTTGCTGTTATGACTGTGTTTTGCAGCCTGGGCTGTCTGTGGAAACATGTCAGGAAGGGCTAAGGCCATTTTGGCCAGAAAGAGACAGGGAAGTCTGTCGATTGAGAGGTTAATGACGTGCAGCGGGGCAGTAGGCACGGGGAAAGTGGGTGAAAGGGAGGTCACTTTTGGAACTTCAACCGTGCCAGCTTGACTTCAAGATGGGAATGTTTCGGCCGATAACGGGGGCATTTGAGCCAGATGGCATACGCATCTACATACCCACCGACCAATGTGCCGCATCTTGCCTCGCTGTGTCAGCTGTGAAAACAGCGGGCCTATTTATAGGGCAAGGAGGCACGATTTGCAACGAGGGGCCAAGGTTTAATACTATCAATGTGTCAAGCCCTTGGTTTTTTTTTATACCGCTGGGTGCTGAAAAGCTACTAATCTGATTATGAAATGCAAGGCAGCTACCACTTCATTCTGGGATTGAATCCATGTATGATTATGGGTGATAAAGAGTGAATTAAATAACCTGGCAATTAAACACGAAAGTCATGTACCTCCAGACAGATATCCAGCTGTATACATGCTGTGTCAACACGCCAGCAGTGGTGCCTTGTGACTATTGCATAATTTTAAGCTGTATTTTGCATTTTCTCTTCACCGTAAAGACTGTTTAAAAGCCTGAGTGTTGCCCCCCCAAAACAGGCGATCAATGCGAATCTTTACCAAAAGGGTATCAAACAAGGCTTGATCATCCTAGGGTGGCTGCCTAGAGCAGACAACAAAGGGTTGTGTCATGTTGCTGAGAAGAAAAGAAAGCCCCAGAGAGCCATTGTGTCCTTGTTAGAAGTTGCGTGGGACACATTTTGTTTCAAAAGACTGATCTCATGATGGCATCTCAGTCAGATTGTTTCAAGTAATCTCTCTACATTTCAAAATATTTTTCCTGCACTGAAGCAATTTTGTCAGATGCGGAGTAGTACAATTTTTTTTTAAATGATCTTGCTTTCAATTAGACAAGGAAACTCACTGAGATTTGCTGTTTGTCAAATACAAGGCTTTTATAGCCTAAATATTATTGAATGTGTTTGTACTGTGATTTTGGATGTCGCTGAGAGATGCTGTTTGGCTGCCAGAAAGCATCTGACTCCAACAGGTACTTTCATTCGTAACCAGTCAGGGCCTGAACTAACCAAACTTTTGCATTTTGACATATCCTTTGAATACAAGCATCTCTCCTGTAGACCAAGACTTCATACTGCATTTCAATCCTCAATATTGCTGTAGAATTGGATATTTGAATTATTTGTACATAGGTGCATGAGCTGCAATAAATATTAAGCCTGCTGTTCTCTTTGTCACACATGTTTTATTAATAATTCAAACCTGAGAAGCTTTTTATGCTTCCTTATCCAGCTGTGTCAGTGGAAAAGCACTAATGTAGTTCAAGGAAAATCTTCATTCATAGTGAAACACGGACACTGGAGTAGTAAGGAACTTGCATTACCGTTTATACTGCTAATATTGAACATACCATGTCAATATACTTAATCATAGGAGCCAGACTGGTTGGTGGAAGTCGTAAGATAACTTCACCTTTTTGACATACTCCGCATCCCTGTCAACATAATATGAGGGACGCACATTTATCACCATACCTGAATTTTTAAATTTTAACACAGTGTTCCATTACATAATGAATTAGTAACTCTGTGCATTATGTCCTGGAAATAGGTGGGATGACTGTCATACCATTAAACCAAGTCAACATCGCTAGTGAAATATCCTGTCCCTTTAGTCAAGAGTCTCTCAATCTGTATTCTATAATGTCATAAAACAATTGCCCAAACATAGTACATAGTTCTTCACAGCTATTACTCCCTGTGGATCTTTGATATTTGACCTATCACGTTTTTGAAGTAAGCATTGCTCAAGTGCAGTGACACGACTAAAATGGAACAGACGTAAAACATTTACACCCATTAATGCAACACTTAAGACATTGATTTTAGTGTAAAACAGATATTTATAATATTTCCTCACAAACTATGAAAGACAAATGACACACTGTGTTGTCCACTGAGAGAAATATTCTGAGGGTCTGGGTTCGTAAATGTGTTTTTTTTATAGCTTTAACTTTTTACACAAAAATTTAAAAAAGAGAGACCTCAGAGTATATTTTTAAAGAGATGGTGTAGAACACATTTGTGCCAGGGCTCTGAGAGCTGGCTGGAGGAGCAGTTGTTGACCTGGGGTCAGCCAGCTCATTCACGCTCTGACAAGGACAGTCCAGCAGCCCAGTTTTACGAGCCGGTTTGCATTGGTCTCGATTAAACCGGATAGCTGGGAGTGTGAAATCCTGACCCTCGCGCTGTGCTTCGGGTTAGTAAGGTTACACCGCTGACAGGTCCCTGCTGCCTTGACGCATGTGCTGCATTTTCAGTCTACAGCCGTTTGAGTTTGCAGCCTTCTGTGTCGCAGAGAGAAAGTGTCTTTCTTCAGAAAACAGAGGCTGTTTAACCAATTTCGAATCTATTGCTGCAACTACATAAGACAATATTTATTCAAGAGAAGTAAGCAACGCCGTCTCAGCGATAATGAGTAAAGGAACCTTAATCGATCGCAGCAGTTAAATCTTTAATAAATGTTCGTTTTGTCAGTTTATTGCCGTGATTTGATTTTCTCTGTGTGTTTATTTGTCTGAACACCTGCACTGTAGTTCTCTTTGGACAAAGGTATCTACTAAAACAGGTAAATGCAAATCTTACCTACAAAAAAAAGCTATTAAATCACAATGTAGGTCAGGACTTCTCAGAACTAAACCAAGAAGTTAATATCCTATGTGTCTAAGTAAGATCATTAATGTATTTATTATGGCTTTTCGGTGCAGGCTTTGTACTGCAAATCAAATAAGGGCAAAAGGTTAGGTTTTAGCTAGTTTAAAGTAAAATAAAGCTGCCTGTATGTACATGCTCACTTAATTCTCCTCTGACATCTGATAACATGTTCCTAGGTAACCGCAGTTAAGCCAAGTGCTGCTCATTTGATATAATCGATTAAATGGATAATAAAACAATTGATATATTAATTACACATGTTTCTTTCCCTGATGCAGTTGTCATTACAATAATGCATGTAGCTCAGTTCCACCAGGTCTCCTTGTGGTGTTCACAGTGAAACTGGAAGTGGCCTCTATAAATAGAGATGTTTATAAGTCATTCAAATTGAGGGCATCTCGTAACAGACTTTGAGCCTATGCTGCTGTGATTTTGTCGGGTTTGCAGGTGGAGGTTTCAGAAATCAAGGAGCAACCTTCCACCCCGAAGAAAATGAGCTGATTTAGTTAGTATTTAGCTGTATGAGAGACTTGTATCAGCCCCGTTCTGTCAAACTTTGGGTTTTGACTGGAGTTCTGTAAAGAACACGCTAACATTGCTTCCAGGTCATACATGAGGAACAGATGTTACTCAAACTTCAGACTTGGTTTGGTTTGAGTCCAGCGTGAGCCGGTTCTCCCTGGGTTTGTACCGAAGGCAGCGGTTGTGAAACATACACCCCTTAACCCTTAGGTTGTCCTGAATCAACCCGAATCACAGTTGTGCTTGCATGATGTCAGCAGCGTGTGTTTTTCACTTCCGCAGCCCTACGGGGTCCTTTGGATGCCACTCAAATTTGACACACCTGACCTCTTCCGAACTATTTGGACAAATTTAGTCACCTCCGCAAACTTGAGGTTTAAGGCACTGAGCAGGGAGATGAGGCCTCTCCTGAAAATGACGAAGGTGACCATGAGTCATAGTTCACAAAAGCCCCCTGTGTCCCCAAAGGACCTCTTTCCCCATAGGCTTTCAGAGGGATAGGATGTGGAGAAGACATACTAGAACAGCACTCTATGATACAAATACTCTTCTGAGAAGCCCCGTCCGTGTGGTTATGGCTCATGTATCTCTTCTCCATTATCAGTCTTACTGATGCACCAGTCTGTTGTGTTGGGCTGTGTTCTCTCGTCCGGGAGGAGCTTTTTCATTTTGGTGCAAAAATATTCCTCTCAGCTGCCTTAGGAAGTAGGAATATACCGCACCCAAATCCAAGGCTCTCCTCTATCGTTGCTGGAGCAACAAATGTCAAGAGAAGAATATGCATATATCTGGACAGTATTTCTGATCCAAAAACTTTTCTTTCTTTAGTGGAAATCATGTAGGCAGTGTAGGCTGATGATGTCACTTCTGAATGGCGGTGCCATTTATTAACTTTGTCTCGGGTGGCGAGCGGGGCATTTAATTTCCAAAACTGATTTATGGAGGTCATACAGGTTGAAGTTAAACAGTTGTCCAGATGTTAACCTAGACAAAAATATGGTACGTATGCAACTTATTTACCTGGTCAACTTTCAGATCCATCCCAGCTAAGTGTAAAGGTATTTGAGCTGAAAGAAATTGTTGATTTTAATAACAATTTAAATCTTTAAATTTTTTTAATAACAGGCCTTAGTTATTAAATAGTTTATTACAATTGATGGGTTATCTCACTGAGACCTTTCTGCCACTATGCAAAGTAGGAAGAAGTAAACCGCAGCTCTTCATACAGCTTCCATTCAAAGTGCTGAATGCCTTGAATAGGCCTGAAATACAGAGTCACTGTGATTCCTCTTCGTTGATGACTTTGTTCTGCCAAGTAAGGAACCAAGAAGACCAGTTTTCTGACTTGCATCACATAAAAAATAAAGCAGCAATGAGATGGTTCAACCGGATGTTGCCGACAGGGGGGTACGCTCGGGATACAATGTAAGGGAATAGTCAGCGTGCCGATGAGAGGTGGACCTTTGTCTCAGGAGGAATTTTTTATTAACTTGGCCAATTACGTGACGTAACAGACTCACGCGTGACGTTCCCAAGGCCGATGTGAGAACTCATAAGGCCCTTCTGCATCTTAAAAATGTCTCCAAACAACCAGGAAACAGAGGGAACATCTTGACTTCACTGTTTGTAACGAAAGAAAGGAATTAAATCGGAAATGGCTGGTTTTAGTTTTTTTTCCCCTCATCACGACATGTTACTTGTTTATGTGAGAGTTTCTGGTGCGCTCTGGTTTTAAGAAATCTGTGAAATTCCACAGACCTCGTTTTTCGGCCTGTAATGACCTATTTCTTGCCTATTATAAAAACGTGCTCCTGGGGGAGAGTTCTTTTTCTTCTTAAAACCCCACTGGTGTGACGTTAAGAAAGACGGAGGCCTCTTTTTTAAATTCATTTTTGCCAACACTTTCGTACTAAGGTACCTTGACAGCTAATGTTTCACTGGATCAGAGTCCATGACATTCTTTAAGAAAAGAAAATGAAGCAGCCAGACAAATATAGTTTGTACAGCCAATTCCTTTGTTTTTCCATTTCCCTGAGAGCCAGTCAAGCATAAGTAATGTGTAGGAGCACAGATCTCCACCTGGTTATACTGCACCGTCTCGCTCTAGCAAAAGCGGGAGCAAAATAGAACAAATAATGAATTATCTGTCCCGTCCAGTTTAAGGAACAGATTGAAGCTTCCCCAGTGAAATGGTTTTGTTTCCTAGTACTCTGTTCCAAACTGTGCACCTTTTTTTTCCACATTTTAATGTTTGTCATCAGGTAAAAAATTATTGACTGCACCTGGGCAGAGGTGACTGAGCCCACAGTACAGATCACATTCACAGCAGACTAAGTTTCAGGAGGCAGTGAGCTTCAGGCATGGGGGTCGGCACCCCGATCCATGTCCACGTCAGATGAAGTCCACTCGAATTTCACACACAGAGCATCAGGAGTGGTCATGTGACAGAAGAATTCACCGTCTCAGGAGAGACAAGCAAGCGCTGTCATCTGCAGAGGTCAGTGCAAACTCAGAAACGTGATGCTTCCTGGCTACCTGGAGCTTGTTTGCAGAATCTTCTTTTTATATATTTCTATTTTTAACCTTACTTTTCAGCATTTTAGCTGTCTTCTCAGAGCGCAATGACCCCCTGGTATAAGCCAAAAGACATTAAAGGCAGACTGGCTGCTCTCCCTTGCCAGCAGATGCTATATGATATGTTGGTCCACATGGTAAATTGTGGGTGGTAAGTGTATCTGGCAGAAGGTCAGGATTGATGCATTGATCCATCATGTTGCACACACCAAGTCGTCCTGCCACTAACCCCCCACCCCCACCCCTTGGTACAGCCTTGTCCCTAAGCAAGATGCAAAACACCCGAATCATCTCTGTCAACATCCTATTGTCTAAATGGGCAGAACTGCTAACTACACAAGTGCTAACTCCATCTAATGTCTTCCTCTGGTGGAGGAGGGACTGCCCATAGTTCCCTGGCAGTAGGCCACGGAGACAAGGCCGTGTTACTGGGACGCTCCGCACCCACACAATCGAGGGCAAACACGGTTTCCCTCCACTAGCAATCCACAGCCAGCTGCAGAGAGCTCTGAACGGTCTTAAACTGTGGAATCCTCTGGAACCAAATGTATATATAGGCCGAGTCCCTGAGAAACAGCCTCATCTGTCACAAACCAAGATCACAGGACACTAAGACATTAAGCATGAGAATGCAGTCATCTGGAAAACAGCTGTGTCATTGCCTCAACATATCGTGTTTTTCAGTCAAATTAAAGCAAACTACCTCCGGTTGTGTGCCGTTTGACAGATGTACATTTTCGGTGGCGTATATTTAAATGTCATTAAAATGCGACAATCAATATTAAATGTGTTTATTTGGATTAAAGAGAATTATATTATGCATTATGTCATAACGGGTTGTAATAGTATGGATTTGTATATGGATTTGGCTGTCCTTCAGAGAATGAAGATCTTCCTCCTTTCCATTTGGGGAAACCCAGTTTTCATTCATTCATTCATCCATTCATTATCAATAACAGCTTGTCCAGTGCAGAGATGTGGATACACAATTATTAATTGGAAAACCTGTTTTTGATTTATAAAATGTGTTACTATGCGGATACCAAGCTAGGTGTTACTAACGTCTCACTGTTACAGGTTACGTGAAAAGTTTCTGGATATTAACCTGCCATCTGCCTGAGGACAAGCGTGACCTTTAAAGGTGAATTCTCTCGTCCAAAAAAAAAAGTGCTGGAATGAGAGTACAGGTGTGCCCTGTCAGTAGGCAGGTATCTCCTCATGTTAGGGCCCTCCTGGAAACAGCAGATTTCTGCCTTGGGGTGTTGCTAAAACAAGACAAGAAGAAAACTTCACCATCCCAATGAACTTGTTTTTAGCGAATGTTATGACTGACTTTATATACAGATTAACATCAAACAAAGTGTCTGATAGACTGAAAAATTTCTCATTTTTTTGTGACTGGAAGCTTGTCTTTTCTGGTCAAAAACCAAATGAAATGGGAGCACCATACTTACACAGATGTTAAGGAAACACAGCTGGAGAATATTTTTTGAAATGCAACCTTCCTTCCTTTGTGTGAAAAAATTACTTTCATACTGCTTGATAAATATTAAGGAACCATTTTTTGGGGGGGGGGGGTGATGTGTTCACTCAAGTTCTTCTCCCTGTCTGACATCAGACTGAGGTCATCTGTGAGACTGATGCTGCCTTGGTTTTTGCAGGAGACACGAACACTGATTTACCACAACAGAGTGGGAACGGTGAAGGGGAGAAGGGGGACAGAGATGCTGTACAGCTGATTTTGTTGAAGAGTAATGCGGAGCCTTATGGTGTACAAGCCACATTTTTGTTTTTGAGCTTTTAGTGTTTCCATAATTATATACATGACTACCATCACACATTTACTACTACTTTTACTTTTGGCACTACCTGTGGCAGCAGGTAGTGTACTGGGTTGCGACATCACTTAGATTCAAGTATTAGATCTGAGTCCCAGCTCCTGGTGTGATGTATTTCATCAAGATACCTGCCCTGAAGTGATACAGTAAACATTCCCAGCTGCATAAATGGGTAAATCACCCCATACCTTAGTATTCAAACAAAACATTAGGTCACTTTGCAGGGAAGCATCAGCTAAATAAACAAATAACTTATAAACTCAAGTGCTCTTCTGTAGTTATTTTTTGCATCAATTTCAGCCTTTGTTTGCCCCCCCTCAGGCCTTGTTTCTTTTCATTTTGAGATATTGGTAGTGCTCCTTCAGATTAAACGCAGGCTTATTTTCAAAAACATCTTTGATTTTCAGCTTTATCCTCTCCTCCCTTTATCCTTTCCAACTTTATCTCTTGTACCTGGAGAACCCAGCTTGTTACCTTTGTCTATAAAAATAGTCCGCCAGTGAAGTGATGTGAGGGTCCTGCCACAGAGACCTTTGTTATGTCCAACTGTTCTTGTCTGCTGAGTCAGACATGGAAAATATGAAGGTGGCTCTCATACTAGACCCCCCCCGGGACTGGTTGCTGTTTATGCTGGGAAGAAAACACAGACCTCACACCACACCAAGGTCACAGAACTTCCCCACATTTTTGGTTCAATAATGATTTTTTTCCCCTCTTTTGCTATACACCTGTGCTCTGAAAAGGCTGCTGTTACGGTGGTTAAAAACACACAACTTGCAACTTGCCTTCTTTCAAACCCTAAGAGGAAATGTTCAAGCTTCGTAAGTCACTGTACCCATATAAAAATCATCACCATCATCATCAAATACACTTTCCTACATCATTTTTATTCCTAAAAAAGGACCGAAAGTGGATGATAACTGACCAGTTAGTTTTAAGCCCATCTGAAATGTATCCTAACATTGGCATAATAATGCTTATACTAAGGAAAACATTGAATAGAAGAAATAAGGACAGCATTATGTGTGCAATACGTTTGCAAAAAACTATTTCCACCCATCCGTTATCCTTAAACGCTGTCCTAGTTGGGGTCACAGTGGTCTGGAGCCTATCCCAGAGTCAGTAGGTACTAGGCTAAGAGACTATACCATGGATGGGATGCAGAATAAGGATTTCAGTATGAAAACTTAACCTGATACTGTGTGTGGAGTGAGGAAGACAGGGTATATGTCAAACTTAAATAAATGAACAATAAGAAAATGAAAGTATAAGGGCACAAAACACAAGACACAAATACAAACAGGTCAGTACTCCTGTGGGACTATAGAGTACCAGACTGCAACTGAGAGCATGAGCGCACTGTTCCCACAATGCATTATGTCTCATAAGAGTGTCTAACGCGATTTTTAACTGCGGACTCACTTTATCACATCAGGCCGAATCGGAAACGTCCAGACGCTACGTCGCAGACCAGATTAATAAAAAGTTGACCAGTTAACAAGTGGAATTAATAATTGTCGATGGAAAAACGGAGGCTGCAGGGATGTATTTTGAAATGGTACACCGTACACATCCGACCTGTGCACGCCTGTTCCCGCCTTGGCATCCAGATTAGTTCCTATGCGTGAATTTCAGCTGCTCCGATACAGCCGGTAGGTTCTGTGACTCCTGGTTCACTAACTCTCACCTGTCTAGTTCTGGTTCAGTTGCTTGCTTCCACCGTTCCTGTTTACCAGGATACGCTCCTCCCGCTTGTGTGCTCAGTTCTGGTTTCCTGCTCACCCTGAGATCCGACCCCTCACCTGTTTCACTACATCTCTTGACAGTGTCCATTCCTGCGATCTCCGGGCTCTGGAGGGAGTCTCCCTCATATCAGTGTTGGTAAAGTGATACTTCTGCACACTCTTTCATGTGAAGTAAAAACAAGGGGGATGCCTACATACTGCTAACTGCAAGTTAATACAGTCAAGGAAAATGACATTTCTTCAGGATCACTGCTCCATTATCCTCCCACGCTCGTGAAACAAGATATTGTGTTGCATATTAAAAACATACAATGGAATATAACTAAATATGTGGCGGATACAATGTGGTGTATAATGTACTATGTTTCCGTTGTTTGCATTGTTGTTATGTTCTCCATGAGGAAAATGCTTCTAAATGTAAATAATATTATTATTACACAATGAAAACATTTGTTTCTGTGTTGGTCCTCACAAAATTATTGCTCTAAAAGTCTGTATACTTGATATATTACTATGTGTTTTATGTGGTGTATATATAGTGTGTATACATACACGCCATATAAAACACACACATATAAACCCCAGTGTACCCAATTTCAGTATAACGCAGCTAAAGTTTTAATACCAGCCCCCAGGTTGCACAGCAGACGTCCCGCTGTAATGCAGAGCCGCAAGAAATTCAAAGTTCTTGTATGTCACAGTAGCTTCTTCCCACACCAGACACCTTGTGTTCAGGACAGCAGCCTGTAAGGGACATATTTTACTAATATCCTTACAGTTTCAGCTCTCATGTCCGCTTTGTTTCTACACCATTATGTACCATCTCCGTTTTAATCTTATAAATGAAGTGCCATCCAGAAAAACAGGTAAAAAAAAATGTAAACATGTTTGTGAATAAAGTTCAAGGAAAGAAGGTAATAAGGTTAGAAAAGCTCCCGTCTCTGTACTGGTCTGACCTCCCTACTGTGGACAGAGGGGCTGGTGCTTCTTGTGTGCTGCTCTGTCCCATACCGTGTGTGTGTGTGTGTGTGTGTGTGTGAGAGAGACAGACACCCTGTGTGTGAGTGCTGCATGGTGCGATGCCCTCTGTGTGTGTGTGTGTGTGTGTGTGTGTGTGTGTGTGTGTGTGTGTGTGTGTGCGCATGCGCGCAGTGTTGTCAGGTACGCCGCAGCACCGCTCCATTTTAATATTGTGACGTTGAGGCACCGCTTTCTGCAGCAACTTACTTTTCACAGGGGGTTCTAGCGCCACCTACCGACGTTATCGAGTAACACCCATAGATCCACTTGGTTTCACGTGTCCTATTCAGAGAAAACTGGATTAAACTGTGAAAGGTTTGAAAACAGATTTACACCACAGGATTTCACTGACAGAATTAAATAACTGGACCATGTACAACTTTTTTTTAAAAAACTTATTAGCACATGTGAGAAGCTGTCAATTCAGCAACACAGATCCTAGGACTATGTTTAACTATCCAAAATTATCAGACTTGAGAGTTTCACTATAAAAGAGGGAAGCTGTGTTTATGTTAAGTTTTTCAATATCCATGCCACCCAGTTTCAAACTGGTACTGTATGAAAAACTGGCTTCTTGCATCACAAACAGTCAAGGGGCCAAACATATCCAGTTCATTTATTAGTTTTGAATGACATTTATTCACTTATTTTTTCACATTTCTGCCTTTCATCAAGTAAACTTGGTCTCTGTTTACCTTCCGAATCATAGACCAATGTTTTCTAAGTTTATAAATTCACTTAGTTGCTCTTCTGTATTGAGTACTAGCTTGTGGTGACAAGATGCGAAAATTGTATTATTTGTCGTTTTAAATGAATTAATACTGTTGTGCATCTTGAAGTCCACAGACATATTACAAAGGAACTGGGTAATTTGTTTATAATGGTATAAATTCCGGGGGAAAAATGTACCAATGCAGACATTGAAATGTTAGGAAATACTGCACATTAACAAACCTACTATAGCTTCTTGAGAGCCTCTACCATCATATGCCAATAAACTTTTGATACAGTGAAATGTGGAGAAAAAAGCTGGAAACAGAGAAGTTCACTTGTATAATATGTTTGATCACAAAAGTAAGATAATGATAATGATTACAATATTTTATGTAAAATTCAAACCAAAAAGTTGGGATATAGAAACATTTTCAAAAATTTGCTGAAATTAGATTTTTTTAAAATGGAAAAAGAAAAGCTTTATTTAGTGATTAACCACATCCGATGCAGCTCAACAGATTATGAGCTTGTAAATTGAATCGTGTGATTCCAGAGGAAGGAACAGAGCTACAACATGCAGCACTGAGAGTCCCAAGGAGAAGGACTGAGGAAAACTTCTCCAAAAGAAGCAAAATGTCACATGTAAATCATATAGCTGGTCTTTGTCAGCCCAACTGTAGCAATTCTGAAAAAAAGCTCTTAAAAGACCCTAAAGGCAGAGAAAATCACTATTTCTCTATCAGCTTTTAAGAGAATAGGTCAATATTTTGAAACAACGGGTGATGTTGCTAGAAGTAAAGGATCTGGAAGGTTAAAAGCCTGTTCATTCAGGGACGACCACCGTCAAATGCATGGTGCAGAAAGACAGGGAAAAAAGCCTGCGAAAAGCGTCAGAAGAATTCAGGACAATGTTCCAGTCCACACTGCAAAGACCATCAAGAAGTGACTTGAGAAAAAGTCCACCGGTCTCATGTTTTGCCTTGGTGAGAGTCCAGATTTAAACCCTCCAGAGAATATTTGGTCTCACATTAAATACAAACTACTGATCAACTGTTTGAAGTGATCAAAACTGAGTGACAACTTTTATAATAGTGAACACAATAATTTTCAAAAGAAAAATTTAAAGCACTTTTTGCTTTTGTTCTTTTTCGCACATCTACTGAAGAAACTGGAGCCACCGGTTGCCTTATAGCGGGAGCCATTTTCCCGATTCGGGCTTTTGAGCACCGGCATCTATCTCAAGATGATGATTCAAATTATAAATTTCGCCACATTACGGAACTTTCCCATCATCCCCTGCCGTGTAACGCATTCCTTGTAACACGTATTGATATGTTTAATAAATGTCTTAGTAAGTGTTCTATTAATACTTGCTGCGGGAACGATTTTGTTTTGCACGGATTGTTTTATACGTTTTTAACATGTGTGCGCCGTTATTCTATACGATCAGCAGCATGTTTTTATTTCGGACGCTGTTTTCTTTAATGCTACGTGAGGGTTCGTCATAGACGAGCAGAGGACAAGAGAGCTGCCGCAATCGCGTTCTATGACGCATTTACTCCCGCAAAAGCGCGTTTACAAGTTTGCGTCTCAAGCTGAAAAGGGGCGCGGTTTATTTTAGCCCAAACTACGTAACCGCTGATTGGCTGGCGGAATCGCGTGCGCGGATCGTCCTTCACCTTCCACCAGCGCGTGGTTGTGCAGCCGGTGTTTATAACGTCGCCTCTCAGTAAAGTTTGGCGATTCAAAATCGCGAAATGGCTGCTATAACAACCGTCGCGTCTGCGGAAGAATGTCAACAGGTGGGTTGAAATTTCACTCGTACATCCAGATGTGCATTTAAACAAGTCGTGGTTTGTGATAGTTGTACAAATGCATCTCACTGCCGACTTTTCTGTTTGCTGCTGCTTTTCGCACGAACCTCCCTCAACCTGCCCAGCAGCTCAATCTGTTCAACTAAATTCAGGACAAATAAATTGATTGCATTATTTTTTTATACCTGTGTATACAGTTTTTCCTCTATCATAAGAGCATCTACTTTTATCTCGACACATTTACGTTTGGAATTGCAGCATGGAAGCTTTCGACACAACATTAACATTTATTAATAGTCTTTTGTAACATCACTGTGGGGAAACAAATCAGCAAAACCAAAAACACTGTTAAATTATCGTGTGTCATTCATACCATTTAAAGGCAAAATCATCGTTATTCTTACAGTTAAGCTTATTAAAAGCTTAGAACACAAATTACAGTTCGTGGTGGAAAATGCATTTAAAATGACTGCTAATATTACTTATTTTGCAATGGAAATTTGAAGGTACATTGTACTTATTTTGCTCAGTACGTGAATCTCCTAGAATTAAATATGTTGTCTTTACATACCGCACTGGTGTTGGTCATCCTTATAGCAAGTAGGTAGATGATAGAAACTTTATTAATACCTAAATTGTATGAGGCTACAGCAGGATACATAGAATAACAGTAACAAAAAACACTGGCATAAATAACTATCACACTGAGATAAATGTAAAAGTAGTATTGGCCATTCTGTTGCACTTGGGCAACAGCAGGTCAGTATTACCCCTACAGTGCAAGGAGTCATTATTGGGGCCAATGGCTGTTGGTAGACATGACCTCAGGTGCCTCTCCTGGGAGGAGCACAACTGGACCAGTGTTTGACTGGAGCTCCTCTGTGTAACCAAGGTGAGGTGCAGAGGGTGGTGCTGCTGCCTCACAGTGCTTGGGCTGTTCATTTGTGGGTTCAAATCCAGCTGAATGTATGTGGAGTTTGTATGTTTTCTCTGTGTCTGCAGGGGTTTCCTCCTGCAGTCCAAAGACATGTTTTAGGTTTATCATTCATTCTAAATAGTCTGTAGCGTGTGAATGTGGGTGGCTACCTTGCAATGAACTTACTTCCCCTCTTGTACGTACCCCCTGTATGCCTCGATTAGTGCCCATTGATTCCAGGATTGGCTCCAGCCCACCATAACCTTTATCAGGATATGGCGGCTAAGAAAAGTAGGTGAGAAAGTAAGGTGTGCAGATGGTGAGAGTCGCTGTCTGTGGTAGACAGGGATTTGTTTAGAATCCTCCTTTGTACCACTCTCTTCGGACAGTTCAGTCAGAATACGACTACCAAACCAGCCTTCTTGGTTATTTTCTTTAATCTGTTTTGTTTAAGTACCACATAATAGTAGCTTTAGTCAACACTACCGACATCAACAGCTACTACTGACATCAACAGCTATCTTTCTGAAATGCCACACCATCGTGCTTCACAGAGCCAAGATGACTTTGTACCTGCTGTTAATGGAATCCGGAACTGGAAGGACAAAGTGGCTCAGCAGAAGAAGGCAGAGTTCTTTCGAAACGCAGAAAAACTGAAGAAACAGTATGTCCCCCGAACACAGAAACTCATTTCGGATGTAACTTTCAATACCCAATATTCAGTTTAGTCTGTTTGGTCACAAACTTCTATTAATTGAGTTTGGGGGTACAAAAACATCTTAATGAAGTAATGCTACTTATTGATAATAAAGTTAAAGAAATGATAAAATATTTATTATACTGTTGGGATTGTTACACTGTTTCAAAAATTGTGATGTAGTGTACAGTCTTAGGTATTGCTGTCATTATAAATGTAAGGCTGTTGCATTGCCTTTTCTCATTTTCCATTTCACCTTTTTTAGAATTGACATTCTTGAAAGAGAGAGGAGCCAGAATATTCGGAATAAGAGAAATGCTTTCAGAGATGGCTTCGAGGTGCTGGAAGAAATGGAAAGCGCACTTAAAAAAGACAGAAAGGCTGACAGTAATGAATTTTTTTGCAATTTTTAAACTCACTGGTTACTGAAATTTTCCAAATTAAAATTTTATGTACTTTCTTTGCTGAATAATGTCCCCCTCATTGTATGTAGGTTAATTTCTGTTATAGTTGGGTTGCTGTTAATTTTAGTATCTCACTTCCCAGAGTGGGTTTATACAAAAGACTTATATACTCCACATATGTATACTTTTCCCTCTACACTTATTGCATAAATCACGTCTATTCTCTCAGTTCACTCTCTGTTGGCATTTATCCACATATCCTTTGAATTACAGTTAATTCTGCTTGTTTGTTTCATTTAGCTATGAAAGTCCAACAACAGCTGACAAGAATTAACAAGAGCTTGAAACAATTCCAGGAACAGCTGGTTGATGTAAAGCCTACCCCAAAACGTGAGTGTTCACTTAGATTATATGTCACTACAATACTGATTCACAGTGGTGATACATCGCATTATGTTTGTGGAGATGTGAAAAAATTGCATGCAGTTCCTGTTAAAATTTTGTTACAGTCCTGAAGAAACATGCAGTATTTCTGATTTTACTGTTGACAAATGTCATATGTTTCAGTTCTTGAGAAACTGAGAGAGCTAATGGCAGACGTTGACACATCTATTAGCACGTTCAAGGAGGATCAACATCGGGGGTACGTGACAAGAAGACCTTTGCTCTATCTGTGTATCTCAGGTTATACTTTGATTCAGCTAAAACTTTATATTACATCAAACTGAACGTGAAAAATGAATACAAATTGCTTTAAGAAAACATCACTCATTTGGACTCATGTTTTACACAAACATCACATTTCTTTCGTTGCTATCATTTGCTGAACAAAGTACTGTATTCCATCGTCAAATCTTCTTTCTTCTGTCTTGTGAACTATAGCTATGAGGAGCTCTGCAACGAGGAGAGAATATGCTGGAAAGAAATCTGTGCCTATGAGAAGAAGATAGAGGTCTGGTCCTCCACGTCAGTTTCAGTACCTATCCTGAACCCCTCGACCAAGGTGTCTTTTGTCCACGTGCTGAACAACAACCTGCCTCCTGAGGTCATGGACCTAGAGAAGTTCCTGCTACAGACAGGGGGCAGGCTGGGTGGCTGGGACCACATCGACCATGAGAGCTTTCTTAAGGTGAATTAATTTGACTGGGAAAAAATGTGTCCTTAGGTAAATGGTCAAACCAGATCAAGTTTAAGAGCACTGTCATTCTTTTACTGGTTTAAATCAGTAGTTTAGTCCTGCTAATACTCATCATAACCCCATCTTTTAAAGTTTACTATTTTATTAATGGCATAAATCGGCTTAAATGGTATTTAAAAAAATCACGCTATGGGCTGAAATCCTTAATTACTCATACTTAACAGGTCTGGAAGAAGCACAATGGGAAGCCAAACTACAGGGAAGAGGCTCTGCTCTACCTGCCTAACAAGACAGAAGATGAGATCAGGCTACATGAGGAGTGGTATGAAAAGGTCCTGTCCCTCCAGGAAAAGAAGAAGGAGGTATAATCTTCTGTCTGGCCATGGTTGCTGTCTAGTAGGGTTTTGTCTGACTTAAAAGAGTAGTGCAGAAAAATGTAAATATCTCTGTAAAGTAAGTGCATGTATTCGGTAGGCAATTACCCGGTGGAAGGCTGAGCAACAGAAGAAGAAGGAAGCAAACCAGCAGCAGCAGGTAAAGGAGGCAGACATGAAAAAGCATGAGAGTGCAGAGCTGAAGGAAGTCGAGCATTGCAGGATGAAGGAGAAACGGCAGGGAATCGAGGCTCACCTGCAGGCTTGGAGGAAACAGCGCGAGATGCAGCTGGCCCAAGAAAATGAACGGAGACTGCAGGAGCAGATCCAGCAGAAGAAAAAAGCAAAAGAAGAACGTCGGAGACAGCTGGAGGTGAAGATGGCAGTTCAGGCCCATATTCAGCAGAAGAAGGAGCAAGAAAACCTTCTCGCACGTGAGAGGGAATCTCTGGAGCAGGAAGAAATGGAGAAGAGGAGGAGGTTTGCGGCCAGAGAAATTAAACGATTTCAGGAACGGGTGGGTTTGAGTAATCTACTAGTGTTTCAGGAGGGACTCTTGGTGATCTGAGTAATGTTCAGATGCCACACACTGAAGCTGGGGTTTGAGTAACAAAAACATTTATGTAGGGCTGGGTATTTTAAGGCTTGAAGGTCCACAGTTCTGCAAGTTTGACAGCATTCATTTAGCTTCAAATGAAAGATAAAGTGAGGTCACATCATTTCTAAATAATAACTTGAACCAAGTTGCAAAGTATTTAATATGAATCACTTCACGTACAAAATTGTAGCAAGAGTGTCTAATGGATTGTGTTTTTAACTGGACAGCTATTTAAACTCTAGGTAATAAATATGGAAATGTGCTGCATCTGTGCAGGACCTTCACAAACTGGAGACCAAGCTGCAGGAGAAGCAAGCCAAAGAGGAAGAGGAGGCGGAGAGGGAAAAGAGGCAAACCTATATGAAGAAGAAGGTATATTCAAGGTCCATCCTTGATTTTCACCCCCCCCCCCCCCCCCCCCCCCC
>UFQX01000296.1:222744-259517 GCA_900497675.1 Arapaima gigas | reverse complement strand
ATTTTTTCCCCCCCCCCCCCCCCCCCGGAGTATATAGTGTAAGAGTGGAAGGAGGTGCCTGGATATGGTGAAGGTCTGGAAAATCGAAAGTGTAATTTAAGTGCTGTGTAGTACCCCAGTATGTGCTGCAATAACACTTTTATAACCTGATGTAATGTGTAATGAACATGCAGTTTTATGCTATAATGACGCTATTTTCATCAAAAGGTAAAAATTAAAAATTTCAATTTTCTGAAATATTTTTGTGATGCAAAATCAGAGATCCAGGAAATGTTTGTTAAATTGAGGACTGTACATCTTTCTCCCAGCATTTCTATGTACTACAGTATATTTATTTTGATTCTTTGAGATGCTTCGAATAATATGTTGGTGGAATGCCATGTAAAAAGCAAACAAGAAATTCATTAATCATTAAAACAAATTGAAAAACAAATGCAAAAACAATACACAACATAATAAAATAAATGGAAATGTAATAAAACAGTACAGAAAATTATAATTAAGGTAAAATAGATAAACATATACAAAACGTGTTTTTTTTTTCCCCCTATTAACACTTAAAGGACAAGCTTTTTACTACTTTGCCTTTTGTTTTGTTTCCTTTACATGTAGATTTTCTTATTGTTGCTTTGGTTTTTGCATAAGCACTTTCACACACTGGAAGTGATGCTTTTCTTGGTCATTAACTGAAAATTTTTTACATTTCACTGATCAGTCAACAGAATTTGGTCCCACCCCTGTGGCACTTTCTTTGGTCATTTACTGTACATTAACAGCCCACCCTGTCATACTCTCTGTATTCATACAACAGTATTGAAACAACCCTAGCAAACTTCAGCCTGTTAGAAGTAATAAACAAAATTCTGGATGAGGATGAAAATACCTTCATAAGGCAGGCTGACTATGTCACCTGTTCAAGTATCTGCCCTCTGCAGAGGAATCTAAGTGGCTCTCAGTGCTGTGCTGGGTGATGTTATCATATGGAATTAAATAGGACTTTATGATTCCCTGTTGATGAGTCCATACGGTAGTTTCTTAAAACTGTTGGTTGGTAATGACTTTCACCTAGTCTGGAGAGGTGTGTATCGCCACACTGAGGGCATTTCCACAGCCAAGCTGCAACTTTGCTGCCCCTTATGTGATGAAGAGCCAGCAAAACCCAGTAGGACCTCGACCTAAATCCCAATCTGTATGTACGTATTAATTCACTGAATACTGTATACATCATTTGTGAACGGTGCTCTTCTCAAACAGCATAACTAATAGCAGTTCTGTGACATGAACGGTTCATGGATTACTTGTTTGCTGTAGCACTCCTTGCTGTCAATAAGATAAAGGCATTCATCAGAACAAAAAAAATTACAAATAATTGAAACTTAATATGTAAAAGATATATTTGCAAAAATATGTACATAGCTTTTGCCTGAGGACAATGTACAATAGTTTGGTAGCTGCATATTTACAGTACAAAACACTAGTTTTCTAGCAAAAATGAACTGGTCCAAACAGTATTAAAGTTTGCTTGTTGCCTCATTTGTCACTGTATCTTTTATTCTAGCTTTCTTTCTTCAGAAAAGTGTTTGATTTTTCATCCCTCTCACGGAAACACGCAGGTAGAAGGGCACATCGGCCGTGATCCCACCAGACTCTGGAGGCTCACGAAAGGGTGGGAGGAACGTAACAAAGAAATCGGGCCGACAGGGGGCGGACCGGTACTAAAGATGTTTCACAGGTATGCCTCAGACAAATTATTCCAATCTTATTCCCTTTTGTCTATTACTAACCACTATTCCATGTCCTGTTTCAGAGCGGTACCAGCCTGGAGACAAGGCCTATAACACAGATTTCATCCTTCAAAAGTCATACCTGTTAACATATCCAATAAATGTGTATTTATAGATGAACTAATAGTTTTTTCATTATGATTTATTTTAATACTGTGCTATTTGGAACAAAAAGTGCATGTCACATGAAAAAATAACACTTATCTACATCGGGTTTCCTAATTATGAACCTTTGTGGGACCGAGAGTTGGTATCGGACTAAGCCACTACTTCAAGAATCGCTTGTCTGGATGTGTATCTCTCCTTTTGTTGGTAATTTTTTTTACTCTGGATTGTACATCATTTTGAATAACAGTGTCAGAAAATAAGTATGTTTACTTTTTAAATGTTTAAATATGTTTCCCACTGTCCCTTTCCTATGCTATCTGTCAGCACATTGGAATAGCGTTTGGATCACAAAAAAGTTAGTTACGTGAAACTTAATAAGTCAGCCAGCTTCTATATTAAAGATTTTGTTCAGGATGAGTATTTTTATAAGAGGTTAGCAAACTGGTTCATAATCACATAGTTATGCCTTTTGGTTTAGATATAAGTTATGTGCTGTAATGATATCATTTTAAATATATAGAGAACATCCCATTGTCGTGTGTGTGGCATTTCAAAGCCTGGTGTTCAGTAATTCCAGGATAGGCTCTGGACTGCCGTGACCTTGTCCACAATGAGCTATTATGAACAATAGATGGATAAAAAAACTTTCTCACAAAGTCCTCTCAGAAACAAGACATTTGTTACATTTCACAATGTAGCTACAGTTCATTGGATAGTTTACTGAATGATATTGAATCTGCTTTGTAACATTTGATTGTAACTATCTGCATAGCTTTAGAAATGGAGTCCAATCTGTGATTGCTTTAAATCTGTCTGGTTGCTAGGAGTGTAGAGCTTAAGCAGGACTTGTGAAAAAATTAAACCACTATGGAACAATGAACGCAAATTCTTCTATCACATGGCTGGATGTGTAGGCTATTTGAGTTTATCTGTATAAATGCATGTACTACTGAAGTAAATATCCAGCTAACAAACTACTGTATGTTGTTCGCACACTGGCAGAGTTTGTTCATGTGGTTCACACATACAATCACATTATCATACAATTGATGATGAGACACCTGGTATTGGCTATTAACAAGCAATATAATCTGCCTTCTGTAGGTCTGCTGCCAAACCAGATGCCTCACAACATTAATACTGATGACACCTGAACAGATCTTGCCAGAATTTAAGTTATGCCTGATAATAACTGGATCATCCTGTTCACATATTCATCAGGAGTACAAAACCTTACACTGTAATATTTTTTTTTAAATTCAACAAAAATCGAATGCAAATTTGTAATCGTATCAATAGAGTATAACATGAAATCACATTTACAATCCTTAACAGTATACAAAAAACAAAACAGGAAGAAGAAACAAAAATGTCAGGGTTTACAGTTACATAGTAAAGGAACCACATAGTTCAAACATTTCAATGGTGCATTTTGCTTTCTTGTTTTTGATGTATAGTAAAGTTTGGCTATTTTGTTTCTAATTCAGTTTTCAACAGGGTAATCCTGTTTAGCATTTAACCATTTTTGTGAGTGGATATGGTATTTACCAAAAATGATGTCTTGGTGAATTTTTTCACATTTAAATATGAGAAAAATATCTTTATCCAAAGTTTACTGTAACCTTCAAATGTTTATATATATAACATTCGAACCTCCCTTATCCACAGAATTGTTCCTCTCTTTTTATGTAATGACTCCATATGAAATGAAAAATCTTCATATTAACCTCCTTAATAATAGACAGTGGGGGCATTTGAACAGACAGAAGTGTTTACAAGACGTGACAAAGCTTCTGTTTTGATATCAACGTTCTACCATCAATAGAGAGATCCTTTAATAGCCATGAATTCAGTTTTCTTTGTCTGGGAAATCCAAAACTAATCTTTACATATCTTAATTCCTAAATAGGTTACCATTTATTTAACAGGTATTACATTTATATTATCCATAATGCATATTTTTAAAGAAAATAGTACGGACTTTCCAATATTTACAGACAGACCAAACATCTTGGAGACACTAAACACTGAATTGCTTTTTGTATCTCATGCATTTTTCAGAAAAAGTAGCTGACAACATTTATGCTGCTTCCCACGTATCGGGAATACCTTTGATATATATTTTTTCCCACATGAAGGGTCATTTCCCGAGTAACTAATAAAAACCTGTAATTTTTTTCATCAAAAGGACCTTCCGGACGGACGTAACACCGCCCGGAACTTACGTCAGAGGCAAAGATGGCAGAAGAAGAGAGTTCGCTTATTGAGTTTGAGCAGATCGACTTTCTTAAAGACAGACACGTACGGTTCTTCCAGCGATGCCTCCAGGTTTTACCAGAAAGGTATTCCTCTTTGGAGACGAGCAGGTGAGCGCGGAGAGCCGCTGCGGGGTGTGTTAGCCGTTAGCTCCCCGGATTCGGTCTCCCGGTAAACAGGGACTGTTCCTTTAGCAGTTTTCTTCCTCCTCACAGGCGTTTCATTTACAGTAAAATTATCAGCAAATTTAAGCTTCGCTATCTTGAAATTTTCTCCATACTCCGCACTTTGCAGTTTCCAACCTAGCTCATAACTCTTATCTCATGAAATACTACCCTGGCTAGTTATAAGTGCTAAAAAATTGTGATTTAAACAAACTGACAAGTGATGTACATTATTTTGTTATAAGTGTAGTAGTTAAAACAGATGAACTGGAATTTATTATCTTGCATCTGGATAATTTATTTAGTGTGTTTGAAATATATTCCTGAGTCAGAATTTCCTTTTTTTTTTTAAGTGTTAGGATGTGAATCCTCAGACCTTGCAGTAATTATTGAGTGGAATTATGTTATAAAATATTGTGTGGTTGTGCCTTTCAGGAGCTCCTTCTTCATTGGTGTTGGTCAAGGATCTTTGAGAACGTGGATTTTGTACATGTAATCTAGAAAGAAAGTCCACAAGTGCTGAAATGTGGAACCACGAGGCTGATTCGTTTTGGCTGCCGTGTCCTGCAGATGTAGATAAAATGGGGAATAAAAATGATCGGAACAATTAAACTAGGACTAATAATATGTTTCAGAATTAGCTTGCACAATCTGAAAAGGAGAGTATTTAATTGTTGGTATTACTCCAAGATTAGATGTGCTGCACATGCAATATCCTGATAAAGACACTAGTTATACAGTGTGGTCATGAGAAACAGGGAAACACAAATATAGTTCAGCAAACAAACAGATGCAACATGGTGTGGAGTAGCATGGATCTGGAACTCCCTTGAAAAAATCTCCCTGTGTTGTCATCAAAAGGAAAATACAGTCTCTCTAGGGAGATGTCAACCATAGAAAATGTTCTTAGGAAAGTCTGTGTTCTTAAAAGTCTCAAAAGAAATCTGTGATGAGACTTGATTGTAGACATTAACAGGAACGCAGTGACAAAACGGATAACTTTATGTTTACGATCTTTAAATCATTGCATTTGCCCCTGCACCGTGGAATATAGCATTGTTATCCCACAAGACTTGTAGCCAGGATCAAATCTTGCACCATTTGATGACGAACACACAGGGGTGCAACAGGCGGTGCTAGGAAATAGGACCTTTTTATTGGTAACATAAGCCACATAGGAATGTGGATAGAGTTTGCTGAAGCATCCCCACGTTTTTTCATGAAGGATGACAGATTGTCAGGCCGTATCTCATTTTGTCACTACTCAGAATTCATTGGCCATTCAGCAACTGCACATTTAAATGACAAAATTATTCACTCTGCTCTCCAGGTCTGTGAACTTGCTGTTTGGCCACATCCTGACAGTTCACTACTTCTGCATATGGAGTTCTGTAACACTACACACTACTAGTACTAATCTATACATTGCTACATATGCAAGAGATCTGTTGTTGAGGGTATTTTTGGCTGAGGAAAAAGTGTGTGGTTTGTGTGAAATCGTTTGAGTCTCTCAAGGTTATACCTAAATAGTAATATTAAAATATTTTCATGATGAGAGGACTGTGAACATGAGATGATGGTAATATGGTAAATGAAGTGGATGAATTAAATCCCACAGAAACATGTATATCATATATATGCACATACACTGATAAAACTCATATTGTGTTTACTGAAAACTGCCCCAAGATGGCGAGAGTGTTTTTTGAATTCTTTGGAGACAGTTTCTTTTGTATCTCACAGCACTTCCTGATCTCAGACTAAGATGTGTACAGTGTGTGTTGATGTGTGTGAGAGGGAGAGATGTGTTTCTCGAGGTTTGCATCCTCAAACTGTGTTTATTTTCACTATCTAATATTCTCCTCCAGGTTGACCATTGTGTTCTTTGCCCTCTCTGGCCTTGATATCCTTGATGCCTTGGATGTTGTAGACAAGCCTAGTCTGATTGAATGGATTTACTCACTCCAAGTCCTTCCTACCGAAGATCGTAAGTGTGTGATTCTTCTTGGCTTCGGTCTTCATCTGCAGGAAACATCGTTGTAGCATCAACATCTTTGCTGCGTCAAATTTATATAAATACCTATCGAAAAATGCCAGACTCTCATCAAAATAAGTTAGTAAAACCTTATGACAGAGTTCATTATTTATTTGTGAATAAATAGTAACAGTTACAGCTAAGGGTTGCTAAGTTTGTTGATGTGCAGGATATAAATTTCCACAGAATGCTGGGCTGTATGTCAGCAGTGAATTGTTCCATTGGCTTAGTCAATAACAAGAAAATTGGGGCATGGAGAACAGAAGAAATTGACACAGAACTCAGAAGTTTCTAAAAGTACTTCTGCATCCCCAACTTACAAATTTTAAAGTAAAAAAAAAAAAAAAGGTTAGACTTTTCTGAGAAGTATTCAGTATTTTTTTTAAGGTTTAGCATCCCACTTCACCCAATGTGCTGCTTAACAGTGATCACAAATAGTAAGTAGAAGACTGACTGCATTCAAAATGTGTTAATGGTGAACTAGGTTACTAAGCACAGAAAGTCAAAAAGTTACAATAGCTTCAGAAACCCCCTGCCCCTAATATCTATTTGTGATACTGAAAGCATGCTAGCCCACTTTTGATTTGTTTTTGCTCTCCTATTTGCCACTGTTAGCCTGGAGCGTGTAGTGTGAAAGCACACACATCATAAGAGGTATATGTCAGAGTTTGTGCCTCATGTCCTGGGTATCAGGCCTCAGGTGACAGGTTAAGGAAAGTTAAGGAAAAGCCTGGCTGACATATTTCAGTTTCTTGTGAAGCTGGTGTAATCCAGAAAAGTTGGGTTCAGGACACCAGCACCAGTTGGTGTTCCTGATCAGACATCTACATTTTTTGCAGCTTTACAAGCTCTTTTCAAAGCTTCAGTAATAGGAGAGACTTCTTATGGATACGTGAAATAATTGGTTATTGTATGTGCTTTCGGTGAGAGATATAGAAATTAAATTAGGGTGTTGAAGGTTTACTATGAGCAATCTGGTACCGCAGGTCTGGTATACTGGTACAAATCCTTGTATTGAATAGTAAATTTGAAAAGTAAATAGTTTTAAATCTGTGGCTTATTGAATATTTCCGATTACATAGTTTATGTATTTTTTGGACTGTATAAAACTGTTTTACCCTGTGTAATGTTTTCTGCAAAACCTACTGGAGTGCAGCCTTTCAGGAGTGTCATCCTGCTCTTTCTGTGAGTGGTGATCCCAGCCTTCCAGTGAGCAGTTTTGTGAACTTTCACTAGGTGGAGACACTGATCAGGTCGCATGCAAATAGAATCACTATGTCAGTATGCTTTTCTGCATTGCGGAAGGTTGTTTATTGTGAACCCCAAGGGGGAAGCAGTACTGTTAACAAATAATGTAATTCAAAGAAATTATATTTGTACTGATTATGGACAGTAGTTTTATTTACCTTAGACTTATTCAAAAACAGCTTGTCATACTGAGAAGGAAAGGAAATGGAATCCTTTGCTTTTGATGCAGACTCTTTGGAAGACTGCTGTGCAGAGCTCTTGCAAAAGTTCAGTCCTGTTAAGGTATGTTTGTGGCATTAATCGGGTCACAGTGGAGCTCAACAAGGAGGGAAATGTGCTCATGGTCTCTGTTTTGGTTCGTGCAGTTTGATAGGGAAGCTGTTAAAACCTAGTTTTTTGGGAAGTTGTGAAAATTGCTGAAAATCACATCATCTTTTCAGAGCATGAGTTTGAGAACACTACTGAAAGCTGCGTTTATGGCTAGATGAAGGTAACTTCCACAATAATGTGGAAATATTGTGTGGTTTAACCTGCCAGGATAGTAACTGCTTTTGTTCACTTATTTTAACTTCCTCTGGATTCTCCTCACATTGCAGTCAATAATCAAAATCCTAGTTTTCGTGTGATGGGTCACAAGTTCTACATTATATTATGTTGTTTGTTTTATTTATGGTATCTATTTATTTTGCCAGTGATTTTTCTTACTTGTGTACACTTGAACATTAACTGCTTAACTATGCAGTTGCAGTTTGCTTCTTTCTTCATTGAACTTGAATAAAAATAAAATAACAAAGATGAATAATGTTAAATATGTGTATATTTCAGCTTGATGGGTGTAGAAAGAAATTGCGCTGACCTCAAGATCGAAGGATCAGTGATAATTGTGTCTGTGTTTAATATATAGTACTTTATTATGAAGTGTTTTATTTTTGTGATGTATTTTAAAGTGTTTTTATTCTAAAATATCTGTACTTTACCTTTCATGTGCTTTTGTGCACTTTTCTCAATCTTCCATCAGAATCAAACCTTGGGCGTTGTGGCTTTCGTGGCTCATCCCACCTTGGAGTTCCATACAATCCCTCTAAGGTAGCAGTTATGCACTTCCTTTACTAACTGAAGTTATGGATAACAAAAAGCTTCTTCTGGGAAATGATAAATATGTGGTACTCTTTAGTGTCATCTGTTTCATTGAGGCAGCGGGTGGCATAGTAGTGTGCATCCCCCCTCCTGCTGTAGTTGCCTCAAACATTTCATATGAATAAGAATGCCCTACTGTGAAAATAGGCAAATCAATGTAAAGCTGGTTATTTAAAATTAAGCTACCTTGGGCAAAGATCCCTGTCAAATAAATTCCATAATTATGCAGACTCTGTATACATTGTGAAATAATGTGGTAGTGCAGATAATTTGGTAGATTGATGTTGCTGCAGTATTAATATCTGACATCCAATCTCATCCCATCCAGGGTCCAGGGTTTCATCACCCATATGATAGTGGCCATGTAGCTATGACCTACACAGGTCTTGCCTGTCTCATAATCCTGGGTGACAACCTGGGGAGGGTCAATAGGGAGGCCTGTTTGGCAGGCCTGAAGGCCCTTCAGCTAGAAGACGGCAGGTAACGGGCCCTCCTTTGTGTGTGTGTTTCATGCTGTACACCAGGTTCTTATACACCTTTAAGCAGTTAATCTAATGTTATTTTTATTTTTTGCATGTGTATAGGCTTACTGAACTAAACATCATATAAAGATAACTTGTTTGTATAAAAGGGACACAGGTTCATCTCACAATTGAAATTGCTACTGTAGCGTTAAGAAGGTTTTATAATGTGAATTGAAGTGAATGTCACTTTTTGGAACGTTTTTCAAAAAACATGGAACATATGAATGTTTCAGCTGTATGTTTTTCTCTCTCTCTCTCTCTCTCTCTCTACAGTACAGGGTTTTTGCTTTTAAACACAGTTAAAGTCCCTGCATTTTTGTGTTTCAGCTTCTATGCCGTTCCTGAGGGGAGTGAAAATGACATGCGGTTTGTGTACTGTGCAGCCTGCATCTGCTACATGCTCAGTGACTGGTCAGGAATGGACATCCAGAAGGCTGTGCGGTATATCCGCAGCAGCATGGTATGTGTGTCCCTTCGGCACCCCTCACATGGCTTAGCTCTGTTCCAGAGCTTTCTGGGAAGCTTTCTTTTGTTTCTTCCCAATCTGGTTATTATTACGTTTACATTGCAAGAAAACAAAAAACAAATGCTCTTATGAGTATTGTTTTCCCTTAGGCTTCATGAAGTCAACCTTTAAAAATATGTGCTGGGAAGTCTACCAACTGATGCAAAATACTCTTTTCATTTTAAGCTGCTCTGTTTACGTTACTCATTAAATACGGTATACCTTTTGAGACAGGAACTGGGTTGTTGCACAAACACTCAAAACCATCAACCTTACCTTTTGAAGAAAGCTTTAGATCATAAGAAGCTAGAAAAAGTGAATACAAACTGGAATGCTTTAATGATCTATTTGAATCGTTCCTTTCACAGTCATGAAAGTCTGCACAGCTTTTTTTGTATTGTTTAATATTTTCAAGGGGTTTGTAATCACTTGTGCACTATTTGGTGGCAGCCGCCCACATCTCCGTTTAATCAGCAGTAATTATGTTTTACACAATGATTGTTAATCGTTGGGAAATAGCTGTATTGTCTCTTGACAGACTGCACCTGGGTGATGTGGTGTGAATCAACTTGACACAACTCAACAGCTCAGAGACAATTGTGTCTATGAAAGCAACCATGGTTCAGCTTCATTTAGTTTGTGTTGGAATGTGGAATAAGGTCACAAAGATGGAGATTCCAGGGGTCTTGTGATCAGTGTTGTAGGCAACTCTGTAGCTAGAGGTAACAACAATCGAGCATGAGTATTTAAAAGCCTAAAATATGATACTATTTAGGAATGTCCTATGGGCACATTTCTGAAATTAACACTCTATACATGCTTTAAATTGTGGTTTTGCAGGCTATTTCAGTCCAGTCTTGTCTGTGTGTATCACCACAAACACCAAGACTTCATCCCCACTGGAATGATGGCCCACGTTGAAAAGAATAGACAAATTACCATGTTAAATGCTTGTGGCTCTGCTGACACATTAGTCTTCTCACTTGACCTCAGAATAGGGAGTGAAAAGGAAGCAGGGAGGTAGCAAACACAATAAAATCTTCTGTCATATAGAATGTGATCCCAGAGTAGACTATAATCCACTGCCAAGGAGCCAAATGTTTCTGTTTGGAAGTCCCAGAGGATTACACTGACAAGTCTGCTGCTTGTTTGTGCTTTTTCTCTTTCCATGCTTATACTGGTGACAACTCTGCCATTGGTTTTACGGGCCCCTGTGCTTAGTGTTATTCTCAAATGATAATTAACAGGCATTATGGATCAAGACAGAAGGTCCAACTGGGCAGTAATCCTCTTACTGATTTAGTTTTGGTGGATCTTAGCACCTGGGTTTGATCATGGATGCAGCCTAAGTCCTGGACCACAGACTGTCTTGTGTACACATACACAAGCAGGAAGATGCAAAGAGACTCATACCTTTTTTAATCCCTGATGAAGTATAGCTCATAATTCACAGCTCTGTCGGTGATAAATAATTTTTCTCTCATTTGGAAAGGTAAACTTCTATAACAGTATCTCAACCCCTGTTGAATGAATTGAATCAGGGAATTAATATCTGGAGCTGACTTGGGGCTCTTTTTACTCTACTCTCCACAATTTAATTTGAAGGTTCTGTAACTCTGACAGCTGGTGGAAACGGCACAGGGTAAATGTCTAGTGAGTGCCAGAAGCCGTGTTTTTCTGTGCCGTTGTAGACAATGCTACTTCACGCATGTAGCAACAGCTTGTTGCTCAACAACTGTCCTGCTGGTAGGACCTAGTGCACATAACTGTGCTGCCTGTGAACCTGTATGGCAATGATGGCTCCTTATCCTTGCTTGCCAAGACTATCCCAGGTGAACACTGAAACTGGCCCATTTATTTTATTTTATTTTATTTATTATTCTCCCACACTTCTACTATTGAGTAATAACCTTTCTGGGGAATCTTACTGCTGAATATATTTAGAAATAATCTCTGCATATAGCCAGGTTACAAGGTCAAGTCTCATCAAGATGGAGTTTTAGGTATATTATTTAATAGCTGTATTTTTTGTCAATTATCATACTTATCACTATAATTTTGTTTTTTATTAGAAGTGAAATGCAGCTGGAGAATAACTAGAAGTTACTTGAATGAGTCCTACATTCAAAACAAGGTTTTTCACATGAATAAACATGTAAATAATTACAAAAATGAACATGAATGGTGAACCAATTTGTTAAGTCTAGAATTTTTAAATGTGCAGTCAGGATCTAGCCTAACTCAGGGTTCCATTTGAATGGCCAGGTTGTAAATCGGACTGGACGTAAGTCGAATTTCATCCTATACAGGCTGTGTTGTGCTGCGCAGCCAGCAGATGCCAGTAAAAAGCAGAAGTGCGGGCCTAAGTAAATACTGTATATAATCCCTGAAAACATTGACAAATTTTGTAGATGTGAAGCCTCAAACCACATGTTGAAGGCTGAGGCTCATCATGAGGCTAGAAGCTGTTTGAAGGTGTTGGTTCCTCAGGCACTTTTGTTTAGAGTGTACAGTCTGTGTCCCCCCCCCCCCCTTTTCTTTTTTCTCTTTTTCTGCCATTGTCTCTATAGCATGAGAGAGCATGTTGGAT
The DNA here is from genome assembly GCA_900497675.1 of Arapaima gigas. Lineage (NCBI taxonomy): Eukaryota > Metazoa > Chordata > Actinopteri > Osteoglossiformes > Osteoglossidae > Arapaima > Arapaima gigas. Next base: position 247,166 of record UFQX01000296.1, on the reverse strand, counting down.
AATTTTTTTCCACTTTCAAAAACATTTAATTGATTTCATTGCCACAGCTCCTTTTACAGCCTCCTGTATTTGTTGTTTACCTCTTAGGATGGTGGATATTGTTGAGTGGGGTAATCTAACTCATACGACAGCACTGATACTACTTTACCTCCTTCATATTAGATTTATGATTTATGAACTTCAAATCTGTTGCCTTTCTCTCCTTTTTGCTTTCTCCAGCACACTTACTTTTTCTTTTAAAAGCCATATTTAAGCCACATTTTAAAGAATTAGGGTGGTTTTTGGATTATTTATTAAAAGTTAATTTAATTTTCTTAGCTTGCGCTTGCCACAGCTTCTGGGCAGTGTTGTGTACAGGGTCACGTAGCGATGACGCCATTGGCTTTACGACAGACTGTGGCAACTTGAAATAAATTTTACTTATACATCAGTTGACTGTCGTAAGTACGGACAGTCCTAAGTCACACAGGTTGTAAGTCGGATCCTGACTAAAATGCAATGTTCATCGTGCAACAGTTTTGGGGTATCACTGTGCTTTGGACTCACACTACCCTTTTCTAGGGCCTGTGCCATATCTGTGCTGGCTGTCTTGTTAAACATAAGCTAGAATATTGGCTAATATATATCTAGGTACATTAATTTATCTCTTTATCTATTTATGTATCCATCTACTTTGTTACTTAGCCAAGGAGTTATCATGGCAAACTAAACGAAATCATATGTTAAATACTGAGTGAATAATCACATCAACATTGCTCTAGTCTGTGCTGGACTAACATTATACTCACCATGATGAGGAGTCAGCACTGAATTGGTTACCATGGTGCTTGGCTGTTCCACAATTTAAGTAATTATCTGGTTTCTGAAATTCAAATGGATTGCTTTTTAATACAAATCCAATGATTGTTTCATAAGTTTGAGCAGCTGTTGTTTCTCCTGCCCTTGAGCTGGGACCTTTATTTGAAATGAAGAATATTATTGAAAATTGCATGGCCAGTTCCTGAGCAATGTTGACATTATCAAAAAGTAGTGCCATATTAATAAAAATATCTATTATGTCTCTCTCTGTCTCTTTGATCCAGTCATATGACAATGGCATTGGACAGGGTGCTGGACTAGAGTCCCATGGTGAGTACATTACACTGTCATCACTGTAACTTTGGTCTGGTTTTCATGTTTGGGCCAAATGCATTTCCTTCCTGTAGCAAAGTATCATAGCTGACTCAATCTGTACAGAGAAAAATTGTGTTTCGATAAGAAATCTAAAGTTCCGTTGAGTACCGATTAAACAGTGTTTAGATTAAATGTATTTGCACTGTGTGGGCTTTCAGTGGGCTTGTGACATTAATAGATGAGATATTAATGCTGGTCTCAAACTATAAACATGAATCTCATTTTAACCTGCTTTTGATGGCCTAAATACCTGGGTCCTGGGTATGTGGACGATGGTATGAAATCTGTTGAAGGTCTAGCAGAAGGCAGCATCTTCCTCAGTCCTGCATCTCAGATCCTGATTTGAGGAATGCGCTAGTTAAGAAAAGGAGTTTAAAAGTTAATCACGACGGGCATTATTCTGCTCCTCTGGGCAGTTTTTAAGTGTGCCATAAACTGCACTTTCATACCAGATAATGTACTTTCACCAGGACATGTCACAAGTATCCCCCTACAAATCAGCTCACAAGGAGAAATGTCATAAATCAGACACGTAACTGCAACTATAGCACAAATTCCCCCACACTTGGCCACGTATTTGTTCGTAAGTCAGTAAAGGGTGTTAAATAGTTTCACTTTGTATGTGCAAAAAAGTCGTAAGTCAAATACTAGTATTTTGAGGGATAACTGTATCCTCCTGAAAAAGGAAGGGGACAGATGAGTTTAATGCACTTTCTCATTATCATAAACTCCTTGCCCGGTTCAGATGTGCTCTGGAGCTTATCTCAGAAGCACAAGGCATGCGGCAGGGAAAACCCTGTAGCAGGGCCATCACACATGCTCGTTCGCGCTCCCGTGTACTCCGTAAGGGCAATTTAGAGTCACCGTTTCACTGGAAGCATGTGACATTATGAAAGGAACCCTGGAGCACATGGAGGAAACCCACACAAACACAGCGAGAACAAGCAGAATCCGCACACACCTGGCCAGATTCATACTCACAGCCACCTTGTATATGGTTTGAAACGACACATTGAGGGTGAACAGACAGACAGGGTTAAGTCGGAGTCAAATATTTGTGCAGTGAATCTCTTCATCATGGCTGTCAGTTGGAGGATTATTTCGGAGGTTATTTCTGTTTAGGTACAGCTTGGAGTTTGTCCCGTTTTCACACTTTCCCTCGTTGGGCGCAGTTTGGAGTTCGAACCAGCACCATTTATGCCAGATTTTGCTTTTTGCAAGTTCACCAATTCTGCTGGGTGTTCACTCCTGCAGTTTACCTTTTTCCCCATTTTTTCACAGCAATTTCCCATTAGGTTTTGTGGCAAATGGCATTTCACTTAATTTCGTTTCACTTTTTTGCTGCTTTCACAGACAGTGCTGGGTGGGGGAGTGGGCAGGCAGGCAGGTACAAAGGTGGATGACTGGATCTTTGGCACGTTAGGAAAATCCTTAATGCACTGCACATCCCTTTTAATGTACTTTAACTGGGAGGCTGCAAATTATCACAGAGGGAGTTTTGCCTACAGTCCGGACGGAAGCAGCTTCTCGGTTAATTATAATGGTTAGACAGAAGGGGAGAGGAGAGGCTTTGGATCAGTCTCATTTCCAGACTTTCTTTGATTGCATGTACCCTTTGCCTTGTGCGCTTCAGTGACAGATTTACCGTTCCCAATTATAACCCAGACATCAGTTTGGGACAACCTCAGTTTAATGATGAGCCAGCAACTCCCCTTTACACCCCCCAGGAGGATCCACCTTCTGCGCCATAGCCGCACTGTGCCTGATGGGAAAGCTTCAGGAGACGCTGAGCGAGCGTGAGTTGAACCGTGTCCGCCGCTGGTGCATCCTACGGCAGCAGAGCGGCTTCCACGGTCGACCCAACAAGCCTGTCGACACATGCTACTCCTTCTGGGTGGGCGCCACTCTTCAGGTAAACACCCACCCCATGGGTCCCCCGCCATTCAATCTCTATTTGGTCTTAGGAAATTAAACCTTTAAGCTCGTATTGCAAATGTCACCCATATAATCACTTGCGAACGCTGACTTTCACGGATATTTACTGAGATATTGTTCTGTTCAGATCGTATTATATTGCTACAGCATAAGATGCATACAAAATTAGAAGAGTTGTTTTTGGTCTGCTTTTGAGACGTAAAGGTTCAGTAGGGTTACTTATCATGATCTGATCGCCACTTATTGAAAATGATTTGTGCTGGAGACAGGAAAACATTAATTCAGTCCATAGTGGTCTAATCATTCCCACCAGGATTTGGCAGGACTGTAGATGTGCTCAATCACTTTTGACCTTAATAGGCTCTTGGTACAATATAACCTTTGTGAACTCTAATTGTGAGAATTATAACCTTCTAAAATGAATAGTGTTAGTGTTGACTGGTTGCTCAGTGGTGTATAAAGGGAGATATTAGGCAGAAAATCACTTTCATGACTGGCCTTTTACTACAGCCAGAGTTAACATCTTTGCTCTTTTTGCAGTCAGATCCATAGACTTTTATTTCAGAACAAAAAACACTGTTTTAAATTGATTGGCTGTTGATGGAATTTACCAGGGGCAGTACTACTGTGTTAGTAAATACTGAAAATGACTACATTTGCTGAATTGATTGAGCTGAAACAGGGTTAATGTGATGCACTTTCAGCAAATTGGCAAATACTCCCAAATCTTTGTGAGATAATAACCCCAGGTGTGCCTGTAATTAATATGTACTCAACAAACAAGTGGAAACAGTTATTTTGGGTTTTGTTTGTGTATGATGGCACATCCTAATTCACACCCTGCGGTCTCTCAGCTGCTAGATGTCTTCCAGTACACCAATTTTGAGAAGAATAGGAACTACATCCTGTCAACTCAGGACCGCCTGGTCGGTGGCTTCGCCAAGTGGCCGGACAGCCACCCAGGTAAAATTACACTCTGCCTGCACTGGTTTAGCCCTGAGGGCTCGTGGCTGTCAGCTGAGAAGACGCCGTAACAGGAACCTCACAGGCAGGGGATCTTTAATTCATCCGCTCATTGTCTGAAATGGGGTTAAAGACAGCAGGGGGAGGGGGGATGGTCTTGTTACACAAAGTGTTTTCCTACCCTCGTCCCTGCTCTTTGTTGCTGAGTCGAGGCACAGAATTTGCCAGTTGTGCCAAAAAGGGACTTGTTTGGAATGTTTTGGGCTCTGAGGCACAAGCCTGTGACCAGAAGGGCAGTAAAGCTGCATCAGGCATAGGCATGTAGTCATCTGTGTTCAGTGATCCTATTTGCTGTAGCCAGCAGCTTTTAAACCAGCTCGGTTTTCAGAAATGATCTACTCTTGCACTGATATCTTTAATATTAGTTGAGATAGCTGAATTTTTTTTTTTCCAAAGCAACTTACAACTTTTTTAGTGGAAACCTTCAAAGTACGTACCTTGATCAGGGTTCGACAGCAATGGAGGAAGTGATATTTCAACCAGCAACATTCTGGAGGAATGTCCACATCCACTGCTCCGCAACCTGCTGTTACTTGTACATTTCTTTCACAAACGCACAAATAGCTGATTTATAGGCCTTTTGGGAAAAATGCTTTGAAGTCTGTTGACATAATCAGAGAGTGACAAAGCGTGAGGTGATGGAAATGCTGTGAGTCTTGTCAGTTTGTCTCGAAAAGCGTGCGTGTGCACACTAGCCTGCCTGGAGTCTTGGGAAGGAACAGGAGGCAGAATACAGAAGGCCCCCTGTGGAAGTTTGCGTCGCTCTGCCGGTGAAACAGCTGCATTAAGGTTGTGTCAGGAGAGCTCTGGTCTGACCTAGTTTTTCCCCTTCCCTCCTGCGCCATCGCTACCCCATCTGTGGCAGACGCCCTGCACGCCTACTTTGGGATCTGCGGCCTGTCACTGATAGGGGAAGCTGGCCTGCGCCGAGTGCATCCCGCCCTCAACATGAGCGAAAGGGCCTTCGAGCACCTGCAGCAGTTGCACCGGACATGGAGAGAAGCCTGCACGTGACAGTGTGCTTCCAGTCACCTCAAACGCCAACACCACTGCAGCCTCCAAGTCGCGCGCTAGCCCACTTTATAAACCTCTGTTTAGCAATATAAACCATAGTGGGGGGCTGTTGGTGGCATCAGTGTCTTTTGAAAAGGAGGAGAGCATAAAGGATCGGGTCCAACAGCATCAATTATTGAAGGCCTACGGATGGAACAGACACTCGACCCGGACAAGCAGTGGTATTGTCTGTCTTTGCTGGAGTGAGACCAGCCTGTCCCCTTTGTTCTCTTTGCTGATTGTCTTTTTTTATACTGTTTTTTTGTTTTCTTTTGTTTGTTTCGGTTATTTCTTGAATGCATCAACATTCAAACTGTTTGCCTTGAGTCATTTTCCCGCTTTTTTTTATTTATTTTTTTTTTTTAAGTGTCTGCTTTAAAAAGTGGCTTTACCTTTTTAGCTGGTTTTGTTGAACATGAGTGTTTTGGGGTAAGGGTAAACCAGCATATGCCTATGCAGTATGTGTTGGGGTTTTCCAGCTCTCACCCGTACAGGCAGAAAAGTCAGTATTGAAAGCAAGTAGAAGATATCATCAGTGGAGGAAATGATTAATTCTTAAGTGCTTTGCTGGAATGAAACCCCACACGTACGGCAGCTGGACAGAGCCGAGATTCATGGAGCGAGCGGCTCTGCCCTGCGTGCTGGGCTTGGTGGCTGCCATGACATCTCCAGGTCCAGAAGACAAATGAATGTCAACTTTATGTTATGCTGTGTAATGAAAGCACTGTTTGACTGACCTGTGCAGATTTAATTCATTTAAATAAATCAGTGTTTTGTATAAGGTCATGTAAAATCTCATGTAATACATGCACACATACAGTACGCATACTGAAAGCATGTTCCATGTTTTGTGACAAACTGTAATGGACTGGCAACAAAAGACAATGTGAATGTGAATGGAACACAGTAGTTTCCCTTTTTCCTGCTTCACTAAGCCATATACAGACACACAAAGAACTGTGTAGTTGGCTCAATATCTTTAGAGAATTGCACGGACACCTGATGAAATTGGAAATATGAGGAGGACGCTTGTCAGTGCAGGAAGTTTGGGCAGAAAAATGGTGACCCTTTAATTATATCTGTATGCTGCTTAATGAAACTGCCTTAATGATGTTAGAACATTTAGTGAACAGATCTCCAGGTTAATGAGGTAAGCACTTGTGTGAAGTCCTCCATCATCTTCTGGCATCTTGTTGTCCGGTAGTTGTGAGTTAAACAATGCTACATAACCAGTCATCCTTCTCTGGTCTTTAAGTAAAAACACAAATTCCCTTTGTGTGTGCGCACGCCTGCCGTATCATTTGTATAAAGCTGGGTGACGTTTTGCACAGCAAATGTTGGCAGATGTTTATCTTAGAAAATATAATTGTTTATTTTTCCGGTAAGAAATGGTTGCAAACACGCATTTGGGTATCTTAAGCGCTGATGGCAAATCTGATCCCTGTCCCGCTCATGACGTTGTCTCCTTATGTCTCGGCCGAAACAAGCACGGTTTTTCAGATCAATAGGAGAATCGCAGGACTGTGGTTATGAGGTTCTTCTGATTATTTTGTGACAGATTGGACACAGTTGTCCAGAAATATTTCTTTCTTGCTTTTCTTACAAGGGGTCATGGAGTTATTTTTGGTTTTTTCATATGTAGAATTGACACTTTGGGGTTTTTCTATTTTTTTGATGATTCCCTTTGGAAAATACTATAACGTGCTCTGTAATGATGTCCACATAAAAACACTGTATTAAATAAAATCCAGTTGATCTGCTGATTGAATAGGCCAAAAGGTTGGTCCCGCTGACTTTTTGGTTATCTTTTGTTCAAAAGATTGATATTGTATAGAGGTTAATTTCATGGCCACGGAGATTCTGGCTACTTTTGTGTTTTACGCCACAAAAAAAAATTTGAAGGGGAGTCAACCTTATTTGCACCATTTAAATCTGTGGTGCAAAATACATTCTGTAACTTATAAAGATAATTGAAGGTTATACATTAATAAGAGTTGCATGTTTGCCAAATGCCCACATCTGTGCCTTGGTCAAGACATAGAAACGGTGAAGAGTAGGATCAGCACTCAGGTGGACGGTCTTTATCCAAGTGACAGTAGATGCACTCCCTCCAGTATAAGAACACAGTTACTAGACAACGTTCTGGAGCCACTATGTGGTCACTAAGGACTGGCATTTATTCTGGCACTTGAATGTGACATTTGTCCAGGTAGCAGTAGAACGGCAGTCAGTTTCATAACTTGTGCTACCTGATGTGGCTGGAAGTGGAAATTTAAATGTCCATAAAGACACAGATGAAAAAGTGCTAGAAGTGTCCTATAAAGGGTGTCTGGCTTGGTTATCAGACATTCAGTTCAGTTCCAAAAGACAGGCCCCCATCCAGCAGATCTGACAGATCTGTATTGCAGAAATCCTCAGTGTCGTTTACACGCCACTACTCTTCTTCTACTTAAAAGTAATCTTAAGGAGTCTCAAGTCTTACGTGGATTGTGTGCTTTTAGCACAATTGGCTGTTCACATGAAGGCCGTGTCATGGTCACAGATGGTGAGTCTAGGATCTAGTAAATCCTCCCTAAACTCATCCACTGTTGGGTGAGTTTGCATTTACCCAGTCCACACATGCAGCTGTTTGTTTTCCACACTGATGTCCAGTTACTCAGGAACATGCTTGTTTACTAATATTTGTTTTATTTCCATCATACTGTCACCTGTAGCCCGTCAGGTTTCCACCGTTGCCGCTTTCAGGAGCTACGTGTAGGTGGGTGTGTCCCAAACGCACAAAAAAGAACAATAAAACGACATCCACCGTGGACCTGCCATCTGTTGTAGCCGCGTGTGGACAGACCGTCAACACCCTCTCTCCCAAAAACCTAAATCGCCACATTGCTGCTCCTTATTCCAAAATCAAATGCCCACAATCTCAGAAATCCCCACTAACTACAATTTCCCATTTTCCAAGACATACCAGGAGCACCCCCCAGTTTTATCTATAAATTATTGTAAGGTCAGGTGGAATTGTGGCTCCCATCATGCTTTGCATGTACATAGTTAATGTGTCCAACCATGGTAGGAAGTCCAGGGCTCTGCAAGGTTGTGTTGCGTGTATAGGAGCTCTGTGGGTGGGCGTGTTGTTAACCGTTGCCCGCAAGAATAAAGTTCGTGTTCCCGCAACTCTGCCTTCCGAGCCCTCCGTCCATAACACCGCCGACGCGGATCGTTACAGTTTTTATTCTGCAATATTAGTGACGGAACGGATGTTGATCGTCTGAAACACAGTGATCCTGAAAGGAAGGAGCGACAGGCGACGACGACGTCTATAATGTCAAAGCAGTAAGACTGTAAATACAGCGAAAGTGATCGCAGGTGCCGCGGACGGAGTGCAGGGCGGGGTCGCTTTACAAGCGGGGGGGGGCTTCGTCCCGTCGAGTGTATCGTATGTTGTATGTATAGTGAAGAGAGGTGGAAGACAAGAAGTGGTCAGTGTGGGGAGGAACACCTTCTCTGTGTGTGTGTGTGTGTGTGTGTGTGTGTGTGTGTGTGTGTGTGTGGAACTCACCGTTAAAACACGAGCGCACTGGGCGCGGAGGAAGGACACGCAAGACCGGACACACCCCGCACGCGCACTGTACCCGAGGACCGTCAGTTTCTCGACAGCATCTGCAGCCTCGCTCTCCTTGAACCTCCAAGATGTCCGATTCGGAGGACATGACGGAATTCGGCTCCATAGTGGAGCGGATCACAAAGGGAGAGGTGAGTCCGCCGCTCCTGCTCCCGCGCTGCACACGCTGACCTGTCAGAGCCACGCGAGCTTCAATGGTCTCTTTCTGCACTTACAGTAGAATAAATTCAATTCCGTTAGCACTGCAGTATCTGTGTGCTTACAATTCGCTGTTTGTCGCCTGTAGCATTTATACACATATACTCAATATAATATACAATAAATATAATGCATACTGTTATATTCAATAAAAGTGGACTTGATGTCAGGTGGACGAGGTGGAAAAGTCATTAACATTCTTTTAGTGAGGACACAGTAGATGTTACCGCTGTGGTTCTACTTCCATCCATCCATCCATCCATCCGTCCGTCCACCTATCTGCATAATGTGTCCAAGGGTCCATCTCGGATTTTGCACTGGGTTAGTATAAGACTAATGTTTGATTTAGTGCTAAAATAATAACTGTAGCTCTAGCTGTCAGGTTTGGAGACCCGGACGGAAGTGATGAGTGGTCCAGGGTTCTAGGTTCATTCTGATCATCCTTTCCGAAGCTGAAATTGAGGAGGAAAAAAAGAAATTGAACTTGCAGGGTCGCTAAAGGGGATGGGCTGCTGTTTCTCCACAGCAGGTGGATTCCGTGGATGAGCTACTGCTGATATATTTCACTGTTTGGTTCAACCACATGCAGATTTGAAGGAAGGCACCATTTTTTTTACGCATGTACACTATGTTCAAAAAACTAAGGGTGCAGCTTAATGATGCATAACTGGGTGTGGTCTGCATGAAGGGCAGGATGGCATGTCTTCTCAGGTAAATTCTCCACATCACTATAGGCACAGTATTGACTTGGACAGCTTATTGTTCCAAACCATTACTGAAATTGCTGTCTGGTAATGATACCCTCAAATAAAATGAAGGACCTACAGTACGGACACACAACCTCCGGAAATACAAACGCAATTTATAATTTATGCTAAGAATCTTAATTTGAACAGCAGTGGAGTTGAATGTTTTAAATTGAGCAGTTTGAAATAGCCTGTATGCCACAGCCAGTGTTTCGCCATGTTTATTTAAATTTCTGTGAACCCTCGATCCAGTAATATTGAGAATATACAGTATGGCAGTTTCCGTAATATTTACCATATTTATCTGCTGTGTTCTGACATCTGTTTTCATTAAAGCGAATTGATGGATGGTGTGTCAGTGTAGATGAAGTTCATTGAATAAGGAAACCTAAAGCCTGCACACCACGTCGGCGGGCGGCACTAGTTATTTGTAAATAACAAAACCGTAATGAATTGATACTCAAAAACATTTTCGAATGTCATTTTAAAAATATTTGTCTTTGCCCAGAGGTTTAAATGCAAAAGTAAAAATGGAAATGTGTACATTTTTATATGTCTTTTATAATAATCTACTTTCTTCCTTAAGTTTTTATTACAGCACTTCTTGGTGTTTTTGTCAGCAACCTTAAAATCACCTGAACAGCTTATGATCTATGCTGTGCTTGAAATAAACTTTATTACACGCTTGTAAACCAAAGTATCTCATGCATCATGCTGCCCTGCCCTATTTATACAATTATAGATTATAGATTAACCTCCGTAATTTTCCAGTTGTTTCCTAAAGTTTTGTGGTGTACGGTGTATTTTTTACTATGCAGAATGGCTGACACATAACGTAACAGTTAAGGAGTGATATAAAAGTGTGACATTATTTCCTTATTGGATACCTTATCAAAAGCTGATGCCATAGAAGCAACAGCAGGGCCATGGCTGAGGGTTGACAGCATAAGTCCCTGCTCAGCTTCATGTGAGGACCTTGTGATTTTTTTTTTCTTAAAAAAAGCAAAATGGATATCTGCACACGAATAAGTCTCTTGAATGCAACATGAACCCTCCCCAGGGTTACTCTGATACTCCCAGGTAGGCCCAGGTATCCCTAGCATCCTGCTCTTTGGCACCTCATTCCATTTCTCCTCCACTGTTGTTCCACTAAAGTTTTTTTTTTTTTGCAACTTTTTGTCATTTATTATTGTACATATTATTATTTTGTATTACCACAGGCTTGTGACAGCATTTCTCCCAGAGTTTCCCTGTTTCAGATGAGACTCTGCTGTATTTGACTCATCGGTTTCGTTGCTCACATAACTACTATGCCACCTGTTGGCCAGATATTCCTCTGCTTTTCCTTCTTATTTTCCCTCTCTCAGTACAAAAACACACACCTCACTTTTTTTATTTGACTCATTTTATGTTTGTAACTGTGAAACAACGGTCAGGCACAACACCAATAATTTAAGAAAATGAACCCTGCCTAAGGTCACCCACCCCTTGCCAGGCTGCGCAGTGAGCTGCTCCTGTCACCAAATTTGTTGTGAATATACCATGGATGCGTGTGACCTGATATATCGAGCGGTATATTCTTTCTGTAAGCCCTAAATTACAAATTTATATACACGCTTGCTCCTGTTTAAAAAGGATACATGAGAAGTGCAACAGACAAGCACCATCACCAGCTATTTGAGGGAGTCAGGTTTGAAACCCACCTCCTGCTTGCCATTATTTACCCATTTATACAGCTGGGTAATTATTACTCTACCAATTTAGGGAAAGTAGATTGTTCAAGGGTGCTAGGAGGGGGGATTCGAACCCAGGATCGATCGAGTACGGAGGCAGCGGCTCTAAATATTAGACCACTTTCTGCTCGAACGAAACAAGTTAATGTTTTATAGGACCAGAGGGAGGGACAGGGTTAGCTGATGGGAAGCAATCATACCCCCGACCCCNTTAATAGATGAGGATTGGAGGCACATTTAGGGGAGGTCTAGGAATTAGTCTACAGGAAAATCGCAGTCCACTCTTGGGCCAGAATTTTTTTTTTTTTTTTTTTTTTTTTTAATTTTCCCCCCCCCCCCCCCCCCCCCCCCAGACACAACTCTCCCACCCTCTATCGCCCCATTGTTCCGCCCCTTTATCCTCCACAACGCCCCGTGGTGCGGTAGTTTCCATGGAAACACCCAGCCTCCATCCTCCCTTAGTGTACTCTTCAGCCAATCCCCTCCCACTTCCCGCCCAGTGCCCGCCCACCCATCCCTGGCGGTGCTGGGCCCCCGGGTGGCGGAGCTCTCAAAAGGCTGTACCGGCGGCAGCTGCTCAATCACGGCCGCCGACTCCGGCTCTTTTCATTCATTGTTTAAGGTGCGAAGCTGCAAACACTAACGGTGTTGTGTGGCTCCGCTGCTGTCCTCCAGGATGTCCGTCTCCAGACGCAGCTCCATCGCGGTGAGTCCGTGGCGCCCCGAAACCCTTTCTTCGCGGTCTCGTGGACATTTTGCCCGCCCGGGCGCGTGAGGAAATCCTCGCGAACTGCGGTAGTTTAGTCAGATCTACACAGACGGGAGAGGTTTCGTCGGCGGAGCGCGTGGACTGGAACAAAACAGCCCCTTTCTACCTCATACATTGTTTCCCGAGAGACTTTTTTTTTTATAAATGCGCTTTAATATGTTTCTGTTTTTTAACGGTGGAAGTGGAAGTAACTTCTCCGCTGCCCTTCTTACCGTTAACGTAGTTCCCTTTTTTGGAGTGCTGACATTCGTAGATACGCTTTTTCTCATTGTTCCACTTTTACGTTTGTCTTGTCTGTAGTTTTTAAAGATTTTAAAGGGAATTTGACCCCTGACGTGGCGCGTGCGTCTCTGTTTGTCTGCTTTTTGAGGTGTTTCTGGTTAGCACTTGCTTTGCTGACAATGAATATTGATTTGTACACCGGAGTCTTTGCTTCAACCAACGTAACCGAGGGCTCATGTTTCAGGTTCCGATCAAGAACATCGAGAGGGAGCTCATCTGCCCGATCTGCAAAGAGCTCTTCACACACCCCCTGATCCTACCCTGCCAGCACAGTGTGTGTCACAAGTGTGTCAAAGAGCTGCTCCTGCTCAACCATGAGGACTCCTTCAGCACAGACGCAGGGTCCGAGTCTTCCAACCCAGGGAGCCCCCGCTCCAGGGTCCCCTCGCCCAGCATGGAGAGGCTGGACCGGCTTGTCCGATCAGGTGTGTCCATCCTCCTCAACTTCTCAGTTTAAATTGACCAGATTAAATGATTTGCAGTTAATCTGGAGTTACTTGAAATTTCAGCATTTGCCTCACCTGAAGTATGTTAAGTTGTATGTGCTTTGGCAAGGCAGAGCGCCTGATAAAGTGCCTTCGGTAGTTGCCGTAACTACCCCTTTTCTCCTCCGTTGACATCCTCAGCCGCGGGTTTTGTTCCTGCCGCTGATTTTGCAGGCCATCACAAGCTTGTTCGAGGCAGTCGTAACTAGTTGTTGAGGGTTTGCCCTCTAGGCTTTCAAAGAGAGCCCTGTGATCAAACCTGTGTGTGTTGGCAATTTTTTACCAACACGAAGCAGTTTTCCTTTGGAGGAAAAGCTATCATTTCCCCCCCTTAACAAAGAATGTTGAAAATATTTTATTGAGAGGATTTGCTCAACAAAGCATTCTTGCTTTGCATTCTATGCCATTCACAAAATCATACTATAATTTTATTTATTTATTTTTATGAGTCGGGTTTTTTTGGCCCAGGGTTCATTTCATCTGCTGTTTTGAATGAAGGGAACAATATGGAGATTGGACAGCATGGGGGGGGGGGGGGGTAGCAACATGAATAGGGGACAAGGCTGGCTTTCTGAAAGCAAGTGGTCTGGCCCAGCTNGGGGGGGGGGGGGGGGGGTAGCAACATGAATAGGGGACAAGGCTGGCTTTCTGAAAGCAAGTGGTCTGGCCCAGCTACTCCAGAGTGCCTTCCTGGGGAGCATGCCCAGGGTTCAGGGGGATGGGGGGACAACAACAATGTCACCCGCTCTGAATGTGCTCATTCTTCCTGCCTGTGTTGGGGAAACCAGGCTAGTTTTATGGCTGTCCTCTCACCAGAAGCCACTTATGTTTGGAGACTTCTAAACCACTGTTAAGAATTTAAATGTCTTGCATAAACATTAATGAAAAATAATTGATTGGTGGCAGAAGTGGGACAGGTGGAGAACAGGCAGTCATGGTAACCTGAATAAGAACATTTTAATCTGTGACCAGCAGCCCTGTGAATGCTGATGCCAATGAGTGTGGAGGTGAGCAGATATTACAGTTGTGGGATTGGGTTGCTGTGGGTAGCAGTGGTGTCACTCTGAGGATTCTATTTTTGTTTTATTTTATTTATTTATTTTTAAATGGAGAGGAATCTGGACACCAGTAGAGTCCACATGAATGATGTCTTGATCCACACCTTTAAACCTGTGTGAATTGCTGTTCTCACCTCACTTCTCTGTCCATTGTTTGCAGCCTCTCTGAGGAGGTCGTTTGGAAGGCGAGGTAGACATGGGTTCCATTATTTATATAGCTGTAGTGAGTATAGTTTTTGACCCTGCCCTTCCTGCCCTTCCTCCTGCTAAATAAGCACCAACATAACTTGAATATCCCCACACGAGTGACTCCAGACTCCTCAAACTAACAGTAAAACAAGTCATGCCCAGACGATGTGACTGCTGCAGGCACTTGAATGGTCTGCTGAGTAACTAAACTGAATTGCAGATTTTAATTACATAATCTTGATTTCTTTCTCTCTTTTTCCTAGAATTCAGATGTTTAACTACACTTTGTCCTATCTACCTAGCTGCTGAGTCTTGCTGTTGTATTCATACTAGGAGAATCCAGAAAGCGCTTAAGTGCTCGAGTCAAGCATTCACCCTCGTGCAGATTGGCACAAAGAGACGACTTCCACATTTTTCATGTGTATGTGCTGCTCAGTGGACATCTTGGTTTCCATATATAGGTTCTGAATACTAATTCAAAGTGTGTCTTATATTGTTGGCATCCATAACTGTCCAGTATACACAATGCATACAATAGATGCATTAAGAACACAAAATTGATGTTCTACCCCAAAGTAGTGAAGCACTCAGTTCATGCAGTGCAGTAAAATATACATTAGGTTATCACTTACTTTGGACTGTAATTTATTTTGGATATTTGATTGTAGTGGCCTGTAATGTTAAAACTCTATTGCTTAATCCTGTGACCAACTCCAGATGTGGCTGTGGTTCCACAGGACTGCATGTATGGTCCAGACTGAGTGTACTTAGCTTGATGTTCAGTCTTCGTTATCTCTGCGCTGTCCGTCACCTATGGTGACAGGCCGTGTCGTACCCTCAACACTACGCACGGCCAGCCCTCCTCCCCTCCCTGAGCAGCTCTCCCAAAGCCCAAGTAGAAGCCTATTACTTAATGCCATCACACCCTCCCAGTGCACACCCGTTATATCCTTCCCCTCCATGCTGAGGTGTATGGGCCTCTTCATCAGCAACACCCTGACTTTGGCCACACTCATTACATCATCAATCCCCTATGACCTTGTCCCACGCAAACTTTGCTTTAGCTCAAAGCATGTGCGTTGGGTGTTTATTTGTTTGCTTGATTATTTTTTTTTTAACCTTTAAATTTTCCCCAACCATTTCACCCTGCTGTGTGGATTGGAGACGTGATGGTGTCCTGTCTTTCATTTTGCCCTCTTGCTTGCCAGCTTTTGTGTTGCTTATGCTACCTTCCTGAGTGCATAATGCTTGCATCTGTCATGCCATCTAGGGTCATGGATGCTTTCTCCTTGTCCAATCCAATTAGTGCTTGTGGCTTTCCTGTGGCTCTTGTAGAATGCTGTGAACAGTTGCCAAATGTGTCCTCCTGAGTGCTTTTGTTTTTAAATTCAACTGGACTGCTTGATTTCTGAATGATGTTGCAGGAAATTCATAGCTTGGAGTCTGAATTTTTTTACAGTTAACTTCACCGTAATTATTCAGATGCTAGTATTGGATTTTTTTTTAATGTGAAAATTCACAAGTTTGTGGTAAGCCTACTGTTGGAATAGTCTTACCAACTATAAAGAGGATGATCCAAATAGCTTGAACACTTACTCAATTCCTGAGTAATAAATTTATGAATCATGTGAGTATGTAGCATTGTGGGCTTTTATTTAAATGCCTTTAAATTATTTAAAGATTTGTTTAGGCTACATATTCATATAATACTTGGTGGTTTATGAAAATGTTTGTCTTGAATCACCTTGTATATAATTGGTCTTGTCATAACTCTTGCCAAGTCTGTAGATGCTACACTGTGCACTTAATACTTTGTTAAATTAACTTTTTTTTTGTAATATAAGATTGCTAGAAATGCTTAAACTGTTAAATTTGACACGCTCAGTTGTTTGTCAGTGAACCTCGCTGTGAATTGAAATTGCCAACATTCCACTGAGAGGCTGGTTTTAAATCACTTTTGATTCTTTATTGGCTGCAATAAAACCTGGCCTAGTTTGCCTGTGAGGACCTTGGGAGCCCCTTTTCAGCCATGAGAGCAAAGTCAATCCCCCCCCCCCCCCCAGGATCAGCCCCCTGCCAAGTCATTACTTTGGATCTTCTGTGTGGCATCTTGGCTCTCTTGCGTGGAGAGACAGTGGGGGTTGATGGAGGGGGCTGAATTGGAGGCGAGGATCTCGGCCTTCTCCCGTTGCCTCCTTGTAGGTTTGAAAAGCCTGTTGTGGACATGATATGGCGTATTGTGATATAATGTATAATATGATATCTATTTTGAGGAAAGCAGGGTGTGGATGAAGGAGACTTAAAAAAAAAAAAAAAAAAGTCCCGCCTTCTCCATATTGAGTCAAAATTTATGACAGTGAGAGCTTTGTTCACAAGAAGTGACTGGCCTCCTGATGGTCAGTTACCACAGACATAATTCTGCTGAAATCTTGACAACTTTGAAAATAAAGGGCCCCCAGTTCATTACGTCCAAGAGAACCCAAATAAATTAAAAGGCGGGATGAGGTTTAATAGGTGTTGCTATAGAAACCACTCCATGCCTCAAATTCTCAGCCTTGATCTCAAACATGGCCACAGCTGTCACAGCAGGATATTCTCTCAGAATTTGCCTAAAAAAAGAAGTAAAGCATGTTGAGTGAAGCTGTCAATCAAGTGAGCGTTGGTGGTTGTTCTCCACAGAAGTGACTAGACTTCTTGTGTTACAATATCTATAGGATGAAGCACAAGCTTATACCCGAGTCAAACAAGCAGTTGTCAAAAGTATTTCTTCTTGCCAGGTCCTCATGAGTCTTTTTGTGTCTTCTTTTCTGTCGAACAACCTGTGTAACATAAGGAGCCTGGGAATGATTTTGTTTTTACGTTTTGTGTTTAGATCCCCCCCCGCCTCATTTCTCTGGCAGTATGTGCCTGATACCTACTAGTGATACCTTTTACCTCAGGATCTGCTTTGACTCTATTTTTCACCCCCCCCCCCCCAAATGCCTTCCCCACATCACCTCTTTTCAGGGTCAACGGCCTCGCCCGGCTGGCGGCGTTCTTCCTTCTCTGTCACACCCCGCGTCACCACCTTCCCCTGCCCAGGTTGCCAGCATGACATTGACCTGGGTGAGCGTGGGATCAGCATGCTTTTCCGCAATTTCACGTTGGAGAGCATCGTGGAGCGCTACCGACAGGCAGCCCGCGCAGCTGTGGCCATCATGTGCAACATGTGCAAACCACCGGTGCAGGAGGCAACCAAGAGCTGCATGGACTGCAAAGCCAGCTACTGCAATGAGTGCTTCAAGGCCTACCACCCCTGGGGTACACCAAAGGCCCAGCACGAGTATGTTGGTCCCACCACCAACTTCCGACCAAAGGTAATTGTGCGTTGTTTTCATTACTTATTGAGATCAAAACATCTCATGTTGTTTATACCTTCAAAAATCCATTTCAATGACTGTGTAAGCTGCAAATGCCCTCCCCTCTTTTGACCTTGGACAAGCCAAGTCCTTTACCTGCAGTGCCGCTCGGCTAGAGGTACCAAACGTGACTAGGATATGTTATAGCACCAGCTGTCTGTGTGAAAACAGTTTCGTTTATGCAAAGGCAGACTGCACAATGCAAACTATGTGACTTTGATATTGTCAGCTAATTTTAGTCACTGGCTAACATGCTGTTGTCACCATCCAAACAGTTTGATTGAAAGAACTGCAGGATTACAATTCTGCTTGTTTTAATTTGACCTTTTCAGTTAGTGAGTAAGTTGTTATACTGAAGGTTGGTGTGCAACAATTTATTTAAGGCCTAAAAAAGCACAGTTGACAAGGTTAACACAGTCAAGGCTCCTTCCCAGTCAGCAACTGAAAGTAGAGCTGTAGAAAAATGGTGCCAGAACATTGAGCACACATGGGCAATACAAGCAATCTTGTTTGTGGAAGTGGTGTCATAAAACACAGGCCTGTCTCATTTGGATTCAACTGTTTAGGTACTGATGTGTCCAGAGCACGAGATGGAGAAGGTGAACATGTACTGCGAGGTGTGTCGTCGGCCTGTTTGCCACCTCTGCAAGCTGGGCGGCTCTCACGCCAACCACAAAGTGACATCCATGAGCAATGCCTACAAGATCCTCAAGGTACATCGGTTCTGCCTGCTGCTGGTCTCTATGTTGGTCTGTCATAAGAGCTGCTGCCCTTGCTTTTTTGTTTTGTTTTGAAAAGTTGGATTCCCTTCCATTTCTTCACGAAGGATGCGATAAACAATAGTTAGACTGTATTAGATATGGAAGTGTTGAATGCATTTAATCTAGGTAGAAGGAATGAACATCTTTGTCCAGCATGAAACTGAACCTTGCTGCCATTGAATAGTTTAATCACCAGCATGAAAACATGGAATGTGGAATTGTATGCCATCAGCACAGTAATTCTAGTTGACCCTGTGCCTGGCCATCTGAGCTCATCCATGTTTGATGGCCATTTGTTCTTATAATGTAGCATGTCTTTCTTGCCCTGAGTTCTCAGAGCTGTGGACAAAGGGCATATTGACCCCCCCCCCCCCCCCCCCCCCCCCCCCCCCCCCCCCCCCCCCCCCCCCCCCCCCCCCCCCCCCCCCCCCCCCNNNTTACCCCCCCCCCCCCCCCAGACTGAAATCACTCAGGAAGAGGTAGGGTTTCTCTACACTGATCAGGGCTAATGGACTTTGTTGTATCATCAGGAGAAGTTATCAAAAAGTATCCATTACCTAATCAGCAAGGAGGACCAAGTGAGGACTCAGATTTCTGGTCTGGAGGTGTTGATTAATCAAACCCAGGTGAGTGTTGTCTCCTGCTTACACAAAGACCCACTTCTGTGAGTTGGTCTCAAGTCATGTGTTAACCAGTAAGAGCACAGAGCTTTGCCCTGTTAATCAAGGTAGGGGTTCCATTCAAAATGGAGTAACAGAAGTTCATGAAATAAATGTAAACTTAAAAGAACATCTCAGTCAACAAAGAAAGATCTGTTTTGTGAAGAGCAGAAACTCATTTGAATGATTTCCATATGAAAAGGCTACATTTGCAAGCTTGTGCCATTAGCAGTACTGATGCAACAAGCAACCATCACTACTCATGAGTAATGTGGACAGTGGCTGTTAAAGCAAAGCATATTGCTAGAAAGGATAGATTGTTTGGTCTTTGCAAGGTTATCCAGATTTTTATTTGTTTGTCTAGCTATCTCTCCTTCCTCTTGTTTGGGCTGCAGCTGGTCAGGACTGTGGATGCCATAGATAGCAAACAATTGCCGAGTAGTGTGGATTAGATGTCTTTCCAGCATTTATTCATCAGATACAACCGTTTGTCCTCGGACCTTGCTGTTCACGACACATTCAAAACTTCTGTTTTAAAACACAGCTTTCATTTAGTACTACCTGTATCTTTATATGATCTATGAAGTTCTTTGACAAAATTAGGCAAAACAATAATAGTACCTTCTTGTATTTTGAGTTTTGAGTTTGTTTTCAATATACTTTCCCTTTCAATTCTGTTGCACTGAGTATATGATTTAGCTGCAAAGTCTGCAAAATTGAAACCTTAAAGGAGGAAGAGGCAGATAATATACCCTTTGAGCTCCTGTATGCTATAAAAATATCAACACCATCCTTGACCACCATGCTGTTGCTGCAAGACCTGTATTTATGTAGTACACAGTGGTGAAATGGGTGGGGTGGGAATTATGACTCGCATACTAATGTGTTCTGAACCAAAAAAAGCGAAGATACTTGGGAAGAAAGGGGGTGATTCAGTAGAACGTGTAGGTATGTTTCATTGCTCTGCTGTATAAATGGGTAAATGACTGTGTATGTAGTTTACTGTAGCGTGTCTGCTGTAAGGTGCATTGCACCAAAAGACATCAGCTGAACCCAAGTTAACGTTTTGTCACTTGAAACCCGAGGCTATGTAATGTAAATGTAAAAGTACTATGTCATGATACATTTGGCCTTTAACAAAAAATGGTGGTTTTCATGAAATCTGACTAACATGTGAATGAGTGTATGTAATGTCCTGTGAGTGGTGTACCCTGCTTGCCAGGATAGGTCCTGAACCACCACAGTCCTGGATGAGAGGAATATTTGTTTCAGGAGGTTGGAATAAGGATAGTTTCACCATATATTGTAAAAGAAATGAGAAACAAGTACAGACTCTAAGAAAACACTATAACAAATTCCACCTTAAGTGGAACAGAAGAGCTACTTATTCAAACTGACTAAGGCTACACACTACCGTAACAAGCTGAGCAATTTTCCCTTACACCATGCATTGAGGGGGTGGTATTGAACTAAATACTTTTTCTTTTTTCACCCAGTCATTAGCTTTGTAGAAGCTGGCTTAGGTTTAGGAGCTGAGAGCAGTGCTCACTGAAATGCATTCAGGAACCTGAGGTTTGGGCTGGTAGTGTTAAGCTGTTCATATTGATTCTGGCAAGATTTTCACCACACTGTGATGCAGCTCTGTATATTGTTTGCATTTGCATTGGTAATATACTGGAATGCAATGGGTATTGAAGAATCATATCCACTTGTTTGCTGTTAAGAAAAAAAGAAATGGCTGATTTGTGTATGCTGTGCTTCTATATTTATACTGGGTAATGTCAAGTGAAATTGGAGGCCAGATTTCCCTGGCATTTGTACTTTGACACCCTGGACTGAACATAACCTGTAGTTTTGGTGTGGAGAGGAAAGCAAATGATAAAGGACACAAACTACCTTTTTCTGACGGGTGTTACTAGGCAGCCAGCAGGTATTTATGCACTTAGTGTTCACATAATCACACTTGCATGTTCATCTGGTGCCTAACTTGGTGAGCGGCCTTTCCACCTGGTAGTGGAACTTCCCCCATGTGCAGTTCTGTGTTTGACAGCTGTTTTGAACCACAGAAATCCCAGCACCTTCAGCAGCCCCCCCTCCTCCCCTGGCCTGGTCGAGAAATCTACTTTATTGGAAATATGAAATTTGTCAATGTGTGAATAGCTAAATGTAATGGCTTTTTATTGTTTCGGAGAGATGCAGAGCATGAATCTGGAGGTCCCCCCCTTTGTATGAGTTTTATTCAAAAGTGAATTACAGCATGACAGTCTCTAATGGAATCTGTAAAATAAGATTAGCTGAGATGGAGGCAGCTGATGACACTAGTGTAAGAACTAATTACTGTTTGAATCTTGACTCATATTTTTGGCCTAGTTAAAGTCCAAGACCTAACTTCAAGTGGTATATTTAGATTAAAGGGACTGGGGATTTACGTGTGCCCATTAAGCAAAGGATAGTTGTATGTCTTTCTTAAAGCGTTTTCTAAATGTAAAAGTTCCCTTAAAATCTGAGGTGAGGAAAAATCGGTGGCAGTATTGACTTTGCAGTTGCGCATGTGTGCGCAGTTTGACAGACCTCCCAGTTCGCAGTGCTGCCGGATTGACCTGTGATCCGCTCTGTGGTTACAGGAGAATGGCGAGCTGTCGGAGAGGCAGGCCAACGAGCACTTTGAGCACCTCTTCGACATCCTGCACGAGAGGAAGGCGGAGATGCTGCGCTCCATCAGTGAATCCAAGACCCGGCGCCTAGAGCAGCTACAGGCCCAGGTTGAGGAGTACCAGGGCATGCTGGAGAACAGTGGCCTGGTTGGCTATGCTCAGGAGGTGCTGAAGGAGACTGACCAGTCCTGTTTTGTCCAGACGGCCAAGCAGCTGCATGTCCGGTAACTGCATCACTGTTTTCACGCCGTGACTTGATGTCACTGATGGTTATGATTATTTCAACAGCTGTACATAGAATGTTGGCAAATCAAACACAGGATTCTTGGGCACCCAGGAACAAACTGCATGCCTTTCTCCACCTCCTGTGGAATATAGGCTTTGTTGCTTCTGGAAAAGGTGACTATAATTTAGTTTATTAAATGTTAATACAGCCTCAGTTTTGCTCTGATCTAAATAAAACATCCTGAGTCACCCCTGATGGCAGGTATTTCCCGTAACTTGCAGGGTGAAAGTAAGTCTCAGCTTCTGTGGCTTTCATTTGGTAGCCAATAGATGGACACAAGAAGGGGATCCTGTTCACAAACCTTTCTTTGTTAGCAGGCCCTGTGGAGCTCTTAATGTCTTTAGGGGGATCATGTAGCTATTTATGTGCCAGTTCCAGCTTTCAGTTGTGCTTGCATTGGCATTTATGCCAGCCTGTGAGTTGTTCCCTACTGTGACCGGTGTTGGACCATGTGCTTTTAAGCCTTAAACCCTGTAAAGTGGACTTGTGTGGACAGATCTGAGCAGCTCGTTCAGTTTGTGCATCACATTTGAGTTAATCCCTAGCATAATTGATCTCCATTAGACAGAAAGCAGCTTTAGGCATTCCCACAATATTTTTACTTCAGGACACTTCTTTTAAAGCACTGATGGCTCCTCTCCCCCGACCACTTGGGTTTTCGGGTGTTCTAAATGTTACCACAGTGACAGCAGTTGTAGCTCATTGCATGACTCAGTTTGAGGCCTTTGTTTCTAGCCATTATTCTCTTGAGGCCAACCCCCCACTGCTTTTGTCTTAAGAATCCAGAAGGCCACAGAATCCCTGAGGACATTCCACCCAGCAGCTGACCCCACCTTTGACGAGTTTGTCCTGGATGTGTCCAAGGAGGAGGCACTGCTTAAAGAGCTGTCATTTGGCAGAGGAGGTGAGCCAGTGCCGCTGCTCTTGCTTTGTGTGTTTTCTCCACCTTATCGGCAGGTTGTCGATTTGAGTAAGCTGTTTATAACATTGGCACGTTGGGTTTTGATGCTGAACATCTGTGGATACATCTGGTTTTATGTCCCATGTGGTGATGCTGAGCACTTCAAGGCTTAGTTACCTTTTAGGAGATGTCTATTAAAGTAATGCTTATAACAGCAATGCAACTAATGTTTTGTTTAATATTTAACTGGCTGGCAGCTATTTTAAAAGTCTTTGTCGCTCAGTATTACTTGCTCCAGTATTTTTTGTCTTCATTTTGATTCAAGAAACGGTGTTTGGTTTGAATGTGAAAATTATCTGCTTGTATCCTCCTGGTGACGATCGAAAGGCTGAAACTACTTCTGGAGATTAACCTTCTCATGATCTGTTTGCCCACTGATACCAGTTAAACTGGCACCACACAGCACCTCTCCTGAGCTCACCCATGTTTAAATGAGTTGATCTGCTTCTTGGGCCAGTGACATGTAGAGTACTGGGGCTAAACATCTAATACAGGCAGAAATGTCTTGTTAGTTGAGGATTAGTACACAAAGCAATTTTAGTGACTTGACCACTTTATTTTGAACCCTTGAATACATTCTTGCAATGTGTAGGTCAAAGGTCCCCAATCCCTTCTACTCGCACTTTCACATACTGCCTAAGATTGGTAGCTAAGGTTTACTCAGGTTATGCAAACATTACAGCAACTACTTCACACAATGCCACTCTGCAAGTATTTTAACTCAAGTTCCTGTTTGTCCTAATTAATCCCAAAATTTCTTTTTGTCCACAGATCGGGAATTTAACCTTTTTTGCTCTGTTGGCTAAATTCTTCTTTAGGACCTTTGCCCATGTTCATTTAATCCTATATTTATAAGTAAAGTCAACTCTTGGAGAGCATAGCGTTAAATGAACACCTTAAGATGCTGTCCCCTGTTAGTGAGTCTGTGCTCAAACATGAAGCTCTACTCAGTGTCCATGTTATGTGTTCAGAAGTCATACAATATACCCAGTTGCAGCTTGCATAAAGAATCTTAATAGGACTTCCTCTGGAAAGAGCAACATTCAAATGGAAGCAAAAGATAGGATGGTTTGCTGAAGTGAAGGCTATCAGTTTCAAATGGATGTACTTGGTGCATAATTTCCCATTACTCAGCCATCTCTGCCTTGGGAAAAGATGTGCTGGATTTGTATCTGGTACTAAGTGGTCTTCTAATTGGAAAAAGTGCACAATGCTGTGGCCTCCTCTCAATCTGTCTTTATTTTCCCCTCCAATGCCTAATTGGAGGGGAAAGTGATATTTGTTTTGTTGCTCAGCATTTTCTCAGGTACCACAATCTTAAAGTTGCCATTGCTGCTTTTATTGGTGATTAATCAGTTTATTATTACCTTTTAGTGATAATATTTTGCACTTTGGTATATAGGGTTGGGCTTTTTTTTTTTTTTTTTTTTTTTTTTTTTT
>UFQX01000296.1:186121-215938 GCA_900497675.1 Arapaima gigas | reverse complement strand
CCCCCCCCCCCCCCCCCCTTCCTCTACTTTTGGGTCTGGTAAAGGTGCTGTAAGTGTGCATGCATTAGCTCAGGTTCAGGCCCGCCAGGTCCCCTGCTGCCTACCTCCTACCCGTGTCCTGTCGAGCCTCTGACAGTATGTTTTTAATCACTGGGACTGTGGTCATCACATGGTTAATGTTCTTAGTGGACATTAATACTGGCCCACTGTACTGTGTATTGGCTCAGTGATACAGGATCCAAACTCATCAGTTTGTTTTTATTCTGTTAATGTGTCATAAGGGAGGGCTAATACAATACTTTTTTTTTATTATGGTGTGACGATTTGAGTGGGGAAAACTGTAACATGTTTGTCTGCTGTAAATGACTTACTTTATATATTATGAACTGACACCAATATGTAAGTGATGTAGTTGTCTAAAGCAAAATGACCAAAACGTGTTCATCCTGTTTTTTCTAACCTGTGGTTAACGCTGTTCTTTTAATGTACTGATTGTGGTGATTTCTGTGGAAAATATAAAATGCATACTTAGGTACTCTTTTGTCAGGCATAATGTTGCAGAAAAGGGTTAATGTTCAACACTCCACTCGCTTCACTTAACCAGCTGAATGGTGTCAGGCCGGTCATCAAGAATCCACGCATGCGTTTTAATGGCTGGTCAGTTATTGTTAAATGGTAAACTTTCACGCAATGTGTCGCCATAACTCGGGGAAAGAAATGGCTTGTCCGGTTATTGGCTTTGTGTCACTTTGGTCACTTATTTTTGTTTGTAGATAATACACTGTACATGTGAAACATGGAATGCTTTTCTTAGCTGCTATATGTAGACTGACTTAACAAATGAGAAATTTTGTTTCCACGTGGTAATTCCAACCAAATATACAAAGGATTTCTCATTTTAAAGCTAGCACTTTATAGCATGTACTTCACTTGGCGCTGTGCAGATCTGTGTGGATTTGTGTGCAATATATCTTGGGGTACAGGGTCCTGTATTCTTCTGAGCAGTGGGGAGATGGGGATGTAACTGCTTCTTGTGAGCATAAGGCTTTACTGAATGAGCTTGTTCTGTAACGCTCCTTGAAAAGGAGGTTTTTACATTGCTGTTTTGAGTTTTATAGGAAAATAAAGTAGAAATATTTGTGTGGCTTTTAAGTGAGTGGTCTTAATATTCACTTTCATTTCATTTTTTTCCATTTCAGATGCTTTCCTCCAGTTGTAAAAAAGCTGAGTAAACAAACTCTTCACTTGCCAAATATGTTTAACTTTTTTTGTGCGCACATTTATTGATACAGTATCTGCTTATGGAGTTAAGGCAGCTCGTGGCAGATGATCCAGTAGTTAATAGATCTGGTTTGTGAGCCACTTTGTGATTTTTGTTTCTGAATTGTGGCAAGTTGAAACAGTTTGGTGCACACTGACCCTTTTCCAACTATGAACTACAGTATTATGTAACTGTTTAAAAGTGAGATGATGCACAGAGCTGTAAAACTTTTTAAATGGCAGATTAATCCAAAAGAAAAGCTCACCTGAAACGCTGGTTCTACAGATCGGACCATAGAAGAACTTCTGCATCTAAGCAGGAATGTGCTGCGTGTACAGGGCTCAGATCTGGTACCTGTCGTTGCAGTGAACTGGTTGGCGGTTGGGTTGGGCAGGAAGCATCTGCTGGTGCTTGTCTAACAAACACTCATATGAAACGCATGAGAACATGTTCACACAGGAACTGATGACCAAATCCTACATTGCAACCTCAGCATGAAATGGATTGCTGAGTAACTGCATTTTTAAAAAAAATTTTAAAATTTATTTATTTATTTATTTAAAATCCCAAGGTCAAGACTGGTGCATGCCACGACTGAGACCTCCCTGGCTTTCACCCAATCCCAAATTGCAGAATGAATAGGTGGAAAGTAAGTATAAATGAAAGTTTCCACAAGGGCTGTATGAAGACAAAGGGGGAACAAACCTCAGGCAGTTGAGTACAACTGTATGACCGCTGCAAGCTTTTCCCCCCTACAGACAATTTATCTGGTCGACACCATTTTCAACAAAAGCTAATCTAGCGCACCGAAGAACAAAAACGTTCACAGTATTGGCAGCGAAGCCCATAAGGATGTATAATAGCAAAAATATATTTTCAAATTTACATCATTTTACAATTATAAAGCCCCGGGGGAACGTAAAAAAAGATAAAGGAATGGGTTCCTGCAGCTGCCACAGCCGCTCGTCTCACACTGTTGGCAGAGCGCCCCCTGGTGGCGCTATTAAGTTGCAACTGTCCTGTTCATTTTAGTTTCCGTATCGCGTCTTTGAACTCTATTCAAGCGTCTGAAACTTAATACAGTTATAAAAACTTTAAAAAATACACTTGGGTAATTTTTTCCCAAGAGACTTGAAAAACTCAGTCTATAAACTAAAGTTATCGCAGCCTGACCTGTTCACAGTAACACCCCACTTACCGCAACCCTCTTTAACGCCGGGCACTGTGTGTTTCCTTTTAAACTATTAATATTGTAATAATTCTCATTGTGGCATCTCTCGAGTGCTCCTTCCGCATGCTTTGGCCCTTCCTCCATGGGGTTGGGCATTCTCTGTGCTTTTTTTCTGCACCATTCCTTGTGTTGTGTGGCACAGCCTGCTGCACACAACTTACGGGTGCGTGCTCTCGCCCGGGTTTTCCTCTGATGTGCCACCAGCAGCGTACGTGCATCACACGTTTTCTTTTCATCTCGACGTCTTCTGATAACAGAACACCATTTCAGTGTGTTCCTGTGCGAGTCTCGGGCTTGGTGTGTGTGTGTGTTACCTATCCAGTAGGATACAGTGGCAAAGTGGGTACTACAGGGTGTTGTGTAGAAATAGATCACTGAAATCCATGCCCACTTGCTAATTTTTCTAGAAGAACTCTTCCAAAGATATGACAGCATTGCATTGTGAGCATGTCAGCAGTATATGTTTTTTATGCAATACATTTTCAAAATAAATCACTTAACCACTTTATGCTTACAGTTCATTTTACATCATACAAGGCTATTAATATGACCGAAGTTTGCACAACATTAGGAGCAGATTGCTTTATTTAAATAAGCTATAGAGAAATGTATATTAAAACATTGACTATTCAGATGTTGACACACAAGCAAAATAAAAGCCACACTGGGATGACAGTTTTTCCTCAGCAGTTAAGATACTAAACCTGTGGGGCAGCAGCTGCAATAATGTCAGGACCTGACTGGCACCTGATGGTTGCTGATCTGAACCCAGCTCCCTTTCCTGCTGCTGAGCCCTTGACCAAAGTGCTCATCCTGAGTTGGCGCAGTAAGAATAAAGGCTGCATATGCTGTGTAAACGGGCCAGATACTGCAAATCACTTTCACTATCACATAAGCAAGGACATTATGGTAAAAAAAAAAAGAAAGTTAAGACGTGGGAGCCAAAAATGTGCAACAAACCACAAAAGAGGTTTTGAATCTGCACAAACATCATTTTCCTCATTTTCACTTAGTTATAAATAATCGACATGTTTCAAGTTCAGCGCGTGTCTAGTGATACTGGAATAAGTAAGAAGGTGAACAGTATACATATGAATAATAATATACCCTGCAATAATATCAAACATACCAATAACAGCATGTACGAAGAATACGACACACCTGAATTATAACCGTATCATTAGTATATATTAAAAATAATACACAAATTAGTGCATGAATACAATAAGAACAATCTTTTAAATTCCGCAGTGCTTAAGACACACACACACACACACACACGGCGAACAGCAGCAGCCCGTCTCGCGCTCAGCTCCACGGCAACCGCGCCCGACAAGATGCTGAAGCTGAGGCGCGCGGCTGATGTATGAAGGAGGGAGGCGCGTGCGCACGCTCGCCCGGCCCGCCATCGTCACGCCCGCCACGCTCGCGGCTCCTTCGCGCGGAAGGGGCGGAGACTCCACGTCACCGAGGTGCGCTCGCGCGGACGGGCGCCGAATGTGTTCGGGCCCGCGGTGACATTCTGCCATTTCCAGTGCGTTACAGCGCGCTCGCGCCGTGGACCGCGCGGCGGCTCGTGTGCGAGAGAACCGTGCGGTGCGGACGCATCCCGGGACAAAGAGGCCTCCTCTCAGGTAACGCGCGTCGCTCTCTCCTCCCTTGCTCCCGTTCGCCCGAGTAGCTGCCCTGCGCCTCGGCCTTGGCCGGTACCGACGGCCGCCTCACTGTTTCCTCACTTCCTCACTGTTTCGAACCTGCCGCTCCGAGCAGCGCCTGGTTCGGCTCCGTTCTGCGGTTCCAGCGGGGCTCTTCGCTGCGATTCACTAACAATAGTGAGACGGCTGTCTGTGACCCTGCGCTGCAGAGCCTCCTGGGGGTGGTCCTGCATGGTCGCTTACCTGTACAGAACCGTCGCGCCTCTGGAGGTGAGCAGCGGTGACGTAACGCCTCGACCCCGCGCTCCACGTGTGCTACTGTCAGTCTGCACCTGACCGTCTCCTCCTCACCACCTTCTTCTGTTAATCTGTTACTGACCGGCTCTTGGTTAGTTACTTACCACTTCAGTGCCTCCTGTTCAGCTCCTAACCAGTCATTCCTGAATAGCTCTCGTTTACAACCTCTTGACTGTTTCCACCAGCCGAGATCTTCCTGACCATCTCCTCTTGACCAGCACCTCAGTCATCTCATGAGCCGGTCATCTCTTTCTCCCCATTTCTTGAGTACCTCCCCTTCAGGTCCTGATCAGTTCCTCCTGACCACTTCTAGACATATGTCATCTCCTGACAGTCTCCTTGCTCTGGGGCAGTGAAAACCCAAACCCTGTAAGAATGAAGAGTTAGATTGCAGAGCTCCTTCATCATTGTCCCTGTCCAGCTACGGTCAATGGTGTCGATAGTGTTTTAAAGCATGGGCGTGCGGATGAAGTCTCTTGTGCCTTTGACAGGATCCTTCTGCATTTGAACTTTCTCAACTGTTGTGAAAATTGTTAATTGACATTATGGACTTTGTCACCCCCCCCCCCCATAGTTATTAGGCTGCTGTTGATGCTTTACTGGGTTGGAGAGCAGCAGCTGTGTGTTAATGTGTGTGATTCATGTGGTCATTGCAGTTTAAATATTGGTTCAGGGAAAGTGAAGTTTTCATGAACAACACGGGCTGTTTCTATTGCTTCAGTCTAGTTTACTGTGACATTTGTTCCAAGAAAGGTGTGGCTTATCATCACTTAGGAATTTGTAGGGTACAGCACGCTTCTACATCTGGTGTGGACATTCAGTCGTTTGTAGAGGCCGTGTGACTGAAGGCCTGCAACTAAGCAGTGGTTCAAAACCGAGGAACTCTGGACAGGTCAGTAGAGTCCAGCAGCGGTGGGCAACTGTGGAGAAGAGCTCTGAGATTTTCAGTGGCGTTTGAATGCCACGGAGAAAACTAAGAGTTGGGTGTGATCTAGGCTGTGTCTGTAATTATTTTTTCTAGTGACAGACAGTTTTGTAAAACCACCACACCTCTGACTGTGAGGGGAAAAGAGCTTTGCGCAGCAAGTGAATTTCGTTCTCTGGATTTGACGTATGTTTGTGTGGGGTTCTTAGCCCATGTTGATGATGTGGAAACCAGTGTGTACCAGTACACACTCACAGGATAGTCACTGAAGCTCTATGTTGACATGGCTGAATTTCTGACCCAAAGGTCTGAGAACAAGGGGTCAGGGACCGTTTGCTTAGGTGATCTCCGGGATTAGACGCAGTTAACTGGACAAGTGCGTGCTGCATAAAGACGATTAGTGAGTAAATATCCTGAATGGAAATGATTGTGTTCCCACAGAGATGTCGTTGTGTCCATGTGTTTGGTTTTTACTAAAATCGTTGTCAAATTTTGTAGTGATGTGCAAATACCCTACAGTAGGTGGTGGTTACCGATTTCTCCATTATTTAGCCGATCTCTCTGTTAATTTTGAATTTACCCATTTATGCAGCGGTGTTTTCTTACTTGGGCATCTCAGGGTAAGTTCTCGATGGAGGGCATTACAACATGAGCTGGTTGTGAACCACGGACTTTCTGCTTGCATGGTGGTGGGCCTAATGAATACGCCACCTGGTTACTTAAGTGGGAGCTGCAGAGTACGAGTGGGTGAGTTATGTGCAGTCAGTGGAGAAGCTGGTTGTTAAGTGTTTGAGGAAATGAGCTTACAATGGTTATAATGCCCGGAAGTGAGTGACTGCTGCCTGCTCAATCCGGGCACTACGATTAATAAACCACGACGGGAATGGGTTAAAAGTTAAAATTTTATAACGCTGAGAACGTTGCATGTAAAGTTGTAAATTATTTAATAGAGATGCTCACAGAACTGAAAGTGGGGCTTTGCGTGCCACTGCCCATAAATGCCTGTTAAACTTTTCACACGCCTTGTGAAGGCCTTGATTTTAGTGTGTCGTTTCTTAATTTTGGTTTGCGTGAAAGGAATTTCTAACAGTGCAAAAGGTGCTTGGGAAAAGCAGATGGGTGTGTAACAGCCGAGCTTTGTTGTGCGCTTTGTGATAGAAATATGTCGATGAGCTGGATCGCAGTCCTGAATGACAGTCAGATGATGATCTTGACTGTCTGTTTATTACTCTGCATGCAAGTCTCAGCTTGTACTTCAGATACCTGGTACACACACTGTGTTTTGGTCCCACTAATGTTGTTTCTGTTGGTTGTGCTCTGTTGCATGGTCAATAGGTCCACTAGAATGGACAAAATGAATGACTGGACCTCATGAGGATGTCTGTGTACTATTATGACTCAAGCAGGCTACCATAGTATTTATGCTGTTTATAGTGTGTAGTTTTGTTCTAAAGGTGAAAAGAGATGCCTTGCTTCAAATGCACCGTGTGACAGGGAAACTCAGAACTGAACCAGAAGTGAAAGAGCAAACAAAAGAGAACTTGTTTTCAGTGGGTCATGTTGTTTCAAAAAGATGTGATTTTGGGTTAATTGGGTGATTTAGTTGGCTGGTTAAGAGCCCTTGTCTTTTAGTAGAAATACCTGGATTTGAATCATCCTCTTGCGTTACCTGTGAGCAAGGTACTTGCCCGATATAGATACAGTAAACGCTGTACAAATGCGGAAATTGGTATTTCTGTTTACAAATCTAACATTTTAAGCTACTTTTGGGTAAAAGCCTATGCTAAATTAACAAGTAATAATATGGTTGTGATTTTTACTTGTAAATTATTATTATTATTATTATTATTATTATTAGCAGTGAGTATTATTGAAATAGTGCAAGTGTTTATTGACTGAGTGTAGACGGTTGATCAGATCTCTATACTTACTGTAGACAGCTGGACATATGAGATGTGTCAATACAGTCACAAAAGTATTTCTGTCTGAACTGAGTGTGATTGAATCTCTCTGTATCTAAGTGTTCAGCAACATGCTTGAGTCTGCATTCTGAGCAAAAAATAAAAAAGGACACCTGTTTGATATTTTGTTTATTTCAGTGGTTCGAGTAAACTGTGATGCTGAAGCTGAAATGTTGTTTCAGTTTTTAGGATGCCTGTGTTCTACTCTTGTGGGAAAACACGGGACGTAAAGTTAAAACTTATTTTAGGACAAAGAATGGATTTAAGGTAAATAGCTCCTTTCTACCACAGAAGTACAGCTGGCAGGGGGTGTAAACACCTAAGGCTTTTGGCTGACTTAAAATATAAAGCTGTAATAGTTTGTCAGTTCAACACTTCGGTGGTCTTTAAAAATCTCTTTGCATCTGTTCAAGAGCAGAAATGCACTTTTTGTGCCCTTTCCTCAATAATTTAACATCGCAGGTGTTTATTTGACAAAAGATATGAGGTGGTCTCACTGACGGAAATGTGTAGGCCCTGAAAGATGTGTTGTAAAATGTCCACTGTTCTGTTTTGCTCACAGTGCTCTGTGGCACCTGTTGAATGACTTAGTGTGGGAAACACACAAGAATGGATGGCAGGAAATACATTTTTTCAGGAGAATATTGAAACGGAGCTGGTGTGACGTGTTCTCTTTCCTTCAGAGTTAAATACAGTGGGTGTCAAAAAGACATTTTAATTAAATAGATGTTTTTTTAGGTTCATTGGCATCAGAAATGTAATCGGAGACAAAGACGTGGAAAGTTGGAGTGAGAGTCCCGCAGAGAGCGTGGTGACAGGTTCACATTACTCTTCTGGCCAGTTCTAGATAGCATGTTGCCAGTACAGAAATTGTTTATGGTTTTATATCCATCTGAGAGGAATTGTTTGCATCTAGAACACACGTTCATTTCTTTTATATGGCTCTGTTTATTTCTTTCTATAGTGGCATATGACTTTTTTTCTTTGGACAAGTTGCAGAATACATCTTTTGTAAATGCCTTTGCAAAGTACATGCGTCTCTTGGTTAACTGTCAGAGTCATGAAAATAAGTAGAGCGTATCATTGACCCGGGGTCAGGATTCATATTTCCAGAGTGGCACCCTGGTTACGTAACTTGGAACAGTTTCTTAGAAATCCCTAATGAGATGTTTTCAGTACTCAAATAATGACCTGTAAAGATAATGTCTGTTAGTTGTAACAAAAGTGCAGATTGCTTGATGCAGTACAAATAATGTAATTCTACATGATTTTAAATTTACAAGATATTCTTATTGCAGTGTTGAGTGATTAGTTAAGTGTACTTTACCTTCCCCAGCTGCCCACTTCTAATAGGAAGTGTAAGGCTTTGCTGGTTAAAATGACCATTACAGCTTTATATTTTATTTTAGGTCAGCTGCTGAAGAGGTTTCCCAGTGTGTTTAAAATGCTTGGTACAGAGCAGAGTGGCCCTAAGGTATAACTTTACCCTAGAGCCCTAACCTGAACCCGTGTAAGGTCGATCTAACAGCTGCCCGAGTTACCTGGCGCTGGAAAGGTGTGGCAGTAGAAAGGTAAATATTAGTAATCAACAAACTTTTTGTTTTGCACTTAGTACGTAAGTAGGGTTAGTGTTGTCAGAAAAGCGATTGCCATAGAGTGACCTGTGTGCTGGTCTTACTCAAGTGGAAGGGGGAGGGGGGGTATATATCACCAAACTTTATTACCCTTATATCACTAATGTGTGCGATGCCATGTATGCGTCACGTATAGTTTCCAATTAATTTGTACATTTTCATTTCCACACAAACAATAGCCAATGACTCCTTTGATTGAAGACGTGGATGGCACTGGCGAGGCGATACCTGCGCACAGTACGTTTGTGTGTGGTGGTGGCGAGAAACTCCACCGGCCGGACGTATGTGCCCTGTGTGACGTTTCTACTCTCACCTTTTTGGAGTTTAATGAACTTGATTGCACAAAAGTTTAGGGTGAGAATTACCTGTGTGCCAAATTTTAAATCTGCAGCTTGAAAACAAAGCGATGCATAAAGAACAAACAAACCAATAGGCAGACGGACAGAGATTGAGCTTTATACACCCTGGAGAAAAAAATAAAAGGGTCAAGCCAAAAATTGCAAGTCATTCCGTTTATCATGATTTTTGACAACAAATCAATGTTAAGGAAATTAGCAAAAATTGAACGAACAGATAAAACAACTTAGTATGGGATCGCTTTTCTCTTAGACTTACTTAAACATTAAATCCTTGTGGGTAAACCTGCAGTTTTACAGAAAGAAGAGTCAGTATTGTTTCAATCAGTTTTGATCACTTCAAACAGTTGATCAGTAGTTTGTATTTAATGTGAGACCAAATATTCTCTGGAGGGTTTAAATCTTGACTCTCACCAAGGCAAAACATGAGACCGGTGGACTTTTTCTCAAGTCACTTCTTGATGGTCTTTGCAGTGTGGACTGGAACATTGTCCTGAATTCTTCTGACGCTTTTCGCAGGCTTTTTTCCCTGTCTTTCTGCACCATGCATTTGACGGTGGTCGTCCCTGCATGAGGAGGCTTTTAACCTTCCAGATCCTTTACTTCTAGCAACATCACCCGTTGTTTGAAAACATTGACCTATTCTCTTAAAAGCTGATAGAGAAATAGTGATTTTCTCTGCCTTTAGGGTCTTTTAAGAGCTATTTTTCAGAATTGCTACAGTTGGGCTGACAAAGACCAGCTATATGATTTGTGACAGCAACCCCTGCGTGATAATTTGCTTCTTTTGGAAGAAACATCTACACCGCATGTTGTAGGTCTGACACTTCTTAATCACACAATTCCATTTATAAGCTCATTAACAAGCCTTTTTTGAGCTGTATCAGGTGTTTTTGACCACTAAATAAAGACTTTAGAAGGTATAGTTGGTGTTTTAAATGTGCAGTATGTCCTAACATTACACAGTCTGCAGTGGTCGAGTGTACTTTTATAGAAAAAGCACTCTAGCACTTTTTTTGCCCCAGAGTGTAGATATAGAGGTGTTGACAGAGTGTAATTTGTCCATACAGCTTCCATGTAATTGTTACGTGATTAACTGTAATTTAAAATATATAAAAAAAGAATCTGAAGGATTCACTTTTATACACCATTCACCAGGACATGATTTTTTTTTTTCCTAACACACTCACTGCACCACAGGAAATGCCTTTGCCAGGAATGCGATTTGAGCCTCGAATCAGTGTTCCTCGGACCGAAGCCACAAAGACTATAACACCCATTGTGTGTGTGGTGGGTGTGAACAACTTGGCTTTTCTGGTAAAGAAATTTGACTGATGAGACCAGGCAAAAAAAGTATAATCATAGATGCCAGAAAGGGTTCCTGTCTCAATAGCTGTTTTTTTTAAATAGTTATTTATCTGAAAAAATAACTGGTTCTCTGTTCTTTCATAGTCACTGCTGTGTTTAAAATGTGAGTTCTCTGCATCCGAGGGTGTAAATTGGATTCCCATGACCACGGGGTGTTTGATGATATCACACAGCCAGACTTCTGCGGATGTGTGGATGTGTGTTAGGTTAGAGTGATGGTGAAGTGAGGTAATGATTTACTCGGAGACATGGGATAACCATTTGGAGCTCTGGGGTTGTATACCAGGGCTTTACGTGATGTTTGAATGGGAAGGTGCTGGGTGTGACAGTTGAAGAGGTTGGAACCTAGAGGAGAATGGGTCAGTTTGGAGGACTTCTCCTCTTCACTTTCATTACCACTATGGAGAAGACTGTGACTTTAAAGTATCAGTGCTTTGGAGTTGGGTTGTTGGTACAAATGTTATATGAACTAAGGTTCATTTTTAAAAATATATTTTCACTGTCAGAACAGCTTGGAAGAGTTTTACGTTGTCAAAGGACTTTGAGCTTTTATTGTCTCTTGCGTGCCATTGTGGTGTCCGTCTTATTTACCCTGTGGCTTTATAACCCGTATGTATGGTGTGATATGAGACAAAAATTTAGATAAGAGCATTTGACTTTACAAGTGCACTTCCCTTTTTGTACACTGACATTTAATTTCTCTCCTCATGCTTTGTTTTAACCAAACGTTAATGTCCACATTAAAAGTCAAAAAAAGAGAAATCTTTTCTAGACTATTGTGATTTGTAGCTCATGCTGTTTCTTGACCTCTCTCTGCTTTTTGCATTCCAGCTCCAGGAGTTTTGCCGCTTTTAGACGCTCTGATGGGCGAGACGGGACCGCGACGCTCCACCCTTGTCTCCCGATTGCCTATATTCCGACGGAGTGTGAGCAAGCGACAGGACTCGCTCCCATCATCGCCGTCCTCTGGTGGTGTGGCCAATGGTGTCCATACGTCTTCGCCGTCGAGCACCAACTCCAGCTCCAGCAGCACGGGCAAGCGGCGCAGCCTGTTCCGTGCACCCTCCATTAGCTTCCACAGCAAGCGGAGTAGCGAGCCGCGTGTGGACCCTGCGTCTCTTGCTGCAGAGCATGGCGCCCGCTGCTCAGAGCCAGGGCTGCATCGAGGAGAAGATGGAGCCCGTGGAAAGGCCCGACACTCCTTTGGTTTTGGGGGCCATCGCCACAAGAAGATGACACGCTCCCAGACAGAGGACTTTGAGAAGGGTCCCACCAACCGTAGCCTCTTCATCAACTGCATAAGCTCCGGGGCCAACGAAGGGGATGATTCAGGCTTCCTTGATGACTACAGTAGCAAGTGCTCCTCCAAGCACAAGAAGCAACTGTTGCCCAAATCTTTTTCATCCCACCATCGCTTCTCCAGGCACTCTGCCGGGGCACCCGAGCCTTGCCGCTCACTGGAGGTTCCTGCTGAGCCTCCCCGGCTGCTCACGCCTGGCTCGTGCCCCAGTGAGTTTGGGGATGGCTCCTTGCAGTCACCCATGGTCTCAGAGGACCGCACCACTGCCATCACACCCTCTGAGTTTGTTCCTGTCACCGAAGACTCTGTCTCAGAGGCAGATGCCCTGCCCGTCCTGAGCCCTGCTGCCCTGCCAGAGCCCCCCTGCAATGTTGCCACTCCCTCCAAAGTGGTTTTCACACCTGTCCTCCCAGTTGGGATAAAACCACCCCTGCCAGATGCTAACACCATGAGCACAGATTGCGAAACTGCTGTGCCAGAAGCCCCACTTTCAGCTCCCGACCAGCAGGAGAAGCCCAACAGGCCTCCAGGCTGTGCGACAGATGAAGGCAAAGAGAATAAGCTGGTTCCTGAACAGAGCGAGGCTGACAGTTCTGGTCCGGAAGACAGGTCTAGTGAGGAGGCTAAGCAACAGAAAAGTGCACCACCAACACAGGAACTGCGTAAAGGAGGGTCTGGCATCAAACCTGAGGCCAGGCCGAGCCACTTGAGAAAACCACATACAGGTAATGTCCCCTGATGCCCAATCCTCTGCAGCTCTAATCCCTGTCTCATTTTAATAAAGGATGGATGGATATAGTACAGAAATGGAGTACTGTTTGGGAGTAAAAAATTTCTTTCTTTTTTTTTTTTTTTTTTTTTAACTGTTGTGGTCCAAGTATAAAACTGAGTGTAATTCTGATACACTGGGAATGAGATTGTTGTGCTCCAGGCATCCTGAACATCTTTTTAAGATGCTCTTTCTCACTTGCAAAGTACTAAACGAACACGAATAAATGCAAATTTACTTTGTTGCTTAAAAAATAGGTAAAAACAACAAAAGAACAATGGAAGAACTGCTGAGGTCAGGGTTAGGAAATGCAAGGGACAACAAAACTTCCTGAGACCGGATAATACTAAAAACAGGGCCGGAGATAGGAATTCAGCCCCCCTGAAGGAATATTGCTCTGCCCCTGCTTTATGCAATTTGGAATTTTTGTGGGCTCTGGCTAGGCATAGAGCCCTTGTACTATCACCAACATTCATCTCACTAGCGGCCATAGTCTTAAAGACAACAAGCGTCACAGCACACTTCATGTAAAAATGTCTTTAACCAAATGTGAAGCACAACCCCAGTCTCCATGTTAAGCCTATGATTAACATGCACATTGAAGACTAAAATGACTTGCATGATCAGGATGAGAGAGAAATTTTTGTCAAAAAATTGACCAAACTTGGATTGGTAGAAGATTGGGCTCAAGTGTACAACCAATCAGATTGCAAGCTGTGTGCATAAATGAACTGCTGTAGTCATTGCTGTAGAGGTTTTTTGCAAAGAGAAATGCACAACATGAAGTCCCTCATTTTGCAGAAATGGACCTTCATTCCACTTCTGTCAGCTAGTTTCCCTTCCTGTAGTGTAAGTGAACTTCAGCTAGATGTCATTTTGTATATGTAAATATGTGTGCATTTTGCACTAGCGTTTACTGTAAGTTGTCGGATGCGTTGGTCTTAAGCATCTGTTAAAATATAAATGTTCCACACTTGCCCTGTCAGTACCCAGGTGATGATGTGATCTGTTAATGTTAAATGCTTTTCTTTTTTACAGTTTCTGTAGGGGCACATAACTTTGTTGTATTGCTGAAGTAGTTTCATGTCGAAATGGTAAGGAGTTGTAATTTTCAGAAGCTCAATTCATTCAAAACTTTTTTTCTCCTCTTTAAGCACCTCTATGTATCGGTGTAAATTTAACACATTGTGAGATACAACAGAAACATGCAACTCTACTGACTGTGCAGCTGAACAGCAAATTAGAAAATGACTAATGGCTGTAGCATCACCCAGGTTATTCAGGTTTCCAGTTTATCTTGTAGTCAACAATCTGACGGTTCACAGACAGTTCCAGTCTGTACACAGGTTGGTTCACATACTCTAAAGTTGTGGCCATTATGTGCTACAGGGGGAAGACGGAGAAAAGAGTTTTACTTGTGATTCCAACTGACAGTTGGAGATGGAAACTCTTATTGCCCTGCTATCAATTGGCTGAGAGAAATGTGCCAAAGTGGGGTTTTTTTCAGGAAGTGTCACTCTTCCTCCCATTATATTCACTCAAACCAATTTTTGGTAATGAAGTATATTTTTACAAGTTGTACTGTGACCTGCCCTCACTGAACTGACAAATGATAGTTACTTTCTGAATCAGTACTTGGCTTGCCTGCATGTTTATGTTGGCTGCAACTGAGAGCTTCCATGCGGCAATGAATATCAAAGCTTTCACTTGTAACTGAATTGGACTCTTTTCTGTAATGTAGACTTTATCATATGAATGTTGGTCCAAATTAACATTAATAAGACTTTTTTCTAAACAGAAGGTAGCAAGCAATGCATTGCCTCATGTAAAGAACATTAATTTAGTTATGCAATAAATTTTCCTCTATTATTGAATTGAAAAGTGAATTGAGTTCTGGCTCTTTTGGGGGATGAAGAGGAAGGGATGAAGAATAGACCTGCACTTTATAAGTGACAGTAACTCTGAATTGTGACAAGCTTTGTTATGTTCACAGAATTTGACGCTTGTTTGGTCTGCTGATCCGACTTTCCATTCATTGTTATTAACCACTCATCCAGTGCAGGGCTTAGGTGGTCTGGAGCCTGTCCTGGAAGCTTAGGAAAATGACAAATGTCCACATTAAAGGAATTTTAGACAAAGCAATTCTCCTGAAATGCATCTCTTTGGACTATGGGAGGAAACTGATGCACCTGAAAGAAACCCAGATGAACACAGGGAGAACTCCTTACAGACTGAGCTAGGATTGAACCCATGTCCCTTTAAGCCCTAGCGCAGTGAGTCACTAAAGTTATCCAGTGCGCTACTCTGCAGGTTTCAGCAGAAGTAGTTGTTAAGTGATGTCCGAGATGCACTCACAAACATCAGGACACCTGTCCTAGAGCTTCATGTATCCAAATTTAAAAGTTGTTATTCTTTGAGTGCAGGGGGTATTTGAATCAGGCGAAGCTCTCAGTGAGTCAGGTTGCACCCTTCCAGTGAGCAGTTACTCAGCTTGAATGGTTATAGCCAGTGTTAAGGAATCGTAAGGGTTATTTTAAAAATTTGAGATGGATACATGTGAGATGCATTACAATGCTGTGAAAGTAAGTAGGACTTGGTTTGAGACACCAGTGTGTTTAACAAAGGCAGCATTGTGGTTTCTCAAGTTACATGCCTTGAGCAGATCTTGTGTGATGGAGGCAGAAAAGACCTGTTTGTCCCATCTGTTGTTCCCTTCAGTGTTCTGTCGCAGTGATCTGTTCCCTGTTCTCTTCATGCTAAAGGTTCAGCAGGGACCAGGAAAATGCCATATGACATGCAAGAGTGCTATACATCTCATCATTGGCAGTTACAGCAGTGAACCTGACATGTTTAACATATTTGAGAAGTTCCTAAAATTTCCATTTTCTGCTCTCACCTATACCTCATTTGAAGTAGAAGATGCTTTGGGTGTACATGAAAGTATCAGCTCATTGTGAGGTTTTTTGTCAAGGACAGATAAGGACAGTGCTGCCCCATGGAGACATTAGCATGTTGGCTGCGAGTTACACTTTGTTCTTGCAAGGAATTCACATAAGTACAGGTTTCTTCCCCCTTTTTCCCACATTCCTGCAGCGAAAAAAAGTTGAGATAGTCAGTGGCTGTGTTTTAAAGCCATCCTGATTTACTGCAGCTTTTCTCCATGGCTTCTGGGGAGTAGTACGCTTGTTGTTATGGTGGCGATACTTGTCAACCCTTTCTCTCTCTGTCTCTTTGTCCATCTCTCTTTCATACACTAGTGTCAGTGGGTAGTAGCTCAAGTCCCTACCACGAGGTGATGCGACGGCAGCGGGCCGCATCAGAAGGTGCGGGGGGACCACGCCTGCATCTCAACCTGAAGGAGCCTCACTTTACTGAAGGCCAAACCCTACTCCAGCACAGGACTTCTTCTTCCTCCTCAAAACTGGGCAGCCTGGTAGGATTTTACAGTACTGTGATGATGCTTATACATTAGCATTGTACCACTTATTCAAACGCAAGGCAGACTCTGGCATTCACATAATACCTTATTTACTCAGATGCAAGTCATTTTCACATTTCCATTTATACCCTATTTACTCAAATACAAGTTGGAAATTTCACACTTACATTAATGCCTGTTTACTCACGTTCATGTTGCTTGTTTCACATTACTTTGTACTTAAATTTGTGTTGCACGTTGTGCTCTGAATCTGAGTTGGTTCTTATGTACCGCAGCTTACCCTTCTACATTTTACACATCTTTCCTGCTGAGTTTTATGCAGTTTGGTTCAGATAACTTCTTTGATCAAGGTTTTGGTGAATGCTCCTCCTGTAGAATGACAATGGACAACTCCTTAGTCACAGGTTCACTTGCGTAGAACACCAGTCCACCTGGGGTGCCACCTAGTCTAAATGGATTAGTCTGTGCCAAAGTCCACTTTGGGGATTATGTCCTTGCTGAGGGGTAGGATAATCCTCTCAGGGCTGCTCTTGGTCAGTACAGATGCTTTTGTTCTGTCTCTGAGAGCATGGGGCCTATCACATGGGTCTCCCCTGCTTCACCTTACACTGCAGCTGGAGATCTGGCGATCAGACTTCCCTGGATACGGACATTAGGCTAAGCACTAGGGTTATCAAATTGATATCTGTATGAAGCACCCCAGGAAACAAACAAACAAAAACAAACAAGCAGATTTAATTTATTGATCAATTTATGCACAAATGGCTTAGGACTTTAGAGGTATGAAAGGGTAATTCTGCTTCATCCTTGAGTCGAGTGTTTTTTTTTAAATCCATCCTTTATCATTAATTGCATGTGCTATACAGGGCCTCGGTTGTTTGGGGCTTATTCCAAAAACATTGAATGTGAGGCAGGGTACATCCAGGAGTGAGATGCTTGTCCGTTACATGCCAGTGACACAATGACAGGCAAGAGTCACCTGAAAAATTGGGTTTATAGTAGGGGAAGAAACCAGAATAACCAAAAGGAAATACATGCAAACTAGACACAAACTCGGCCAAATCTAACCCTGTGCCTAAAGACCCAGCCCATGTCCTAAGAGAACAGCACTAACCTCTGTATCACTGTGCCAGCCCTGTGTTTTTAAAATATTCAGCTGAATTATTACTTTTCTTCTAAAGTGGTGTACATAACTTTGATTTTAGTTGGGCACTTATGAAGTAATTTGGTGGCTTTCTCGAGAGTACAGCCAGCAGTCAAATGGCAGTGGATATTGAAAGTGCTGATTTGTGTGTCTTTGTAGTTGGAAATTATCTTGAGTTGCAAGGCTGGACATGGAGAAGCAGTTCTGCTTGACTGGGCTCAACTGTCATCTAAAGAAACGCATATAACACAGGCCACTGTCTGACATCACGGGCCAAGGAACTTAATGAGTCCATGATTCTCAAGCCACTGGGCTTTAATCCCTTATCAGGGACATAAGCTTGAGTTGCAGCAAGCAGTCAATGTAAATATTAGCCTAATACCAAAAGCACGCTGACATGGATTAGTAGCTCATGAGCCCACTAATATATAACTTATAAATTATAATTGTCTGCTGCTTGCTCATGGAATATGTTTTGAGTTTTCTATTTTTGAATATGCTTCAGTTTTTAAAAATACATTTCATTCCATTTTTACCAATTTCCCTTCAACCCAGTTTAGTTGTGCCTGTTCACACAGTACTTATGCTTTCCCTGCGAAGTACACTCTCCAACTGGGCACAGAGAGCAAGATATACACCTATTGTGCCTACTTTTAGCTATCCACTTCTGTACACTTTATGGGCTGCATGCTTTTGGGCTTTTTGTCCATCTGCAGATGATGGTTGTGGCATTCTGGGTGTTCTAATGCTGACCTCTGCAGTGCAGCTGCTGGGGGGCATTTGATACTCAGTTAGATGTGAACATGAGTGTAAATCGTGTAACAGTTTGAGAGGGGGAACTAGGCCACATCAGGACAAAGTTGCTTGTTTTAAAAAGAAATTGTCTGCCAAGCAGGTGATTTAAAACAAAGTGCTTGTCTTAAAATATGGTTTTTACTCAGTTACGCTACTGGGTATTGTAATGATGTGTCTTTCTAGATCTACTTTTCAATTTCTTTTTTTGGTGCATTGCTGTTAAGGAGAACAGCATCTGTCACTGTGGTGCTAGCCTAGTAAAAAGCAAGGTTCTTTGGAAAACTAGAACAGCAAGGTTTTGATGCCATTCCTTTGTTAACTACCTCTTTTTCTGATCCTTACACTATAAAAGCAAACAGGATTGGAGTCAGTGTCGGTGGCAGAACCTGAACTGACACTGACATCTGGACCCACGAGACCTTTGAGATGTTTTCGTGGTCGCTAAGGCATGGTGTGTAGACGTTCTTGCCCTTGTTCACGAGCGAGGATGGGGAATGCATACCACCCTAAGGCAGCGATTCATAGGAGAAGGACTAGGTGACAGTCATGGCCCCCCTTTTGGGCAACAGAGAGCCTCGCCAGATTGGCTCATTATCAGCAGGATGAGTGGCAGCTGGCATTGGACGTTGTGATTCAATGTGGAATGGAGCTGGGCAACAAGGGATAATAAGTAATAATAATACCGCTTCAGCTCTGTACCCCAGGAGTCTATCATTCGTGAGTGACGGAAGAATGTGTGGTTTTGAAGCATGGTTATTTCAATAACTTTAAATCCTGCATGTTTAAGACTCATTGTAATGCATTGCTACTGGTGCTTGTTATTTTCGTGTTAATGTTTGGCAGCTTTCCTTATTGTTATGTTCTTATCCTAAATATCAGGACTCAACAAATGTCACCACTGACATGTTGTCTTTTAGAAACAATGCTGTGGTTT
Source organism: Arapaima gigas (assembly GCA_900497675.1). Classification (NCBI taxonomy): domain Eukaryota; kingdom Metazoa; phylum Chordata; class Actinopteri; order Osteoglossiformes; family Osteoglossidae; genus Arapaima; species Arapaima gigas. The sequence continues at coordinate 196,869 of UFQX01000296.1, read as the reverse complement.
ATGTCACAGTTAGTTTTTAGATTTCGAATTAGTAGCTTTTTTGTATTCGGTGTTGGTCAGCATTGGAAAACCCGAGGATTATGACCTCATCCGTTCTGTGTGCCTAAATGAGTGAAATATAACATGAGGCCTCCGTTCTGTTTTTTATGCTTTAAAATGAAGTTGCAGGCGGCAGCACTGACAGATTCCTTTGTGAGGATATTGATTATTCCCTTAATTACATCCTCAGTCAAAAAATATATTTCTGTCAGTTTATGAACTGAGGCTTGTTTTTCTAGTCCCGTTTGGGCTTATGCTGCTACACAGTTTTAACGACAGTGTTGCTTGAAAGTTGTATTAATTTTCTTCTTTTTGTGTTACGTTGTGACCGTATACCAAAAATAACAATTAAAACAGCTATTTATGAATAAATACATTATAATCGTCTTTTAAAGAGATTAAAGATTATAGATTGTATTCAAATAGGCTCTCCAGGTACATTTTATAAGAAATTAATTTATTTAGTTCCTTTCATTTGTGCTTAGCATCCATTACAACAGACAAAGAAAGCTTTAAAAGGACTGAAACGCGTGGCGGTAAACATCAGCGCTAATACTGGCCTTGATTTCCGGTTAGAAACGTGTGAAGGGTGACGGGGCTAGAAGGTAATGGAAGAGAGGGAAACAAACCTCAGGCTGGTCCTCTGGTCCTAGAGGGGAAAAAAACAAGAGTTGGGGTCCAAGTCTCAGTGGCCTGTCCAGTTTTCCAGAGCTTGTTAACAATACACAATTAGTCAGCAATTTTGAGAGCAGTTTCTGGTGCGGTCAGGCAGTTGCCTGGACTCACCATGTCTGTATACCAGGATCTTTCATGGTCACTGCAGAGGATAAGGGTTCGTCTGAAGAAAATTTAAGCCAGGTTTAGCAGAGAAGGAAAGAACAGGAATATGTGGTTGTTATATAAAATGACAGAACAGTACAGAACTGCAACATCAACAGTTTTACACTAAAGAACACCGGGGGGGCTTTATAGATATGAATTTATTGACATATGGTCCATTTAAGTTTAGTGGCCCTGTAACTGAAACCTTGACCTACTGTCAATTGTTGATTTATTCATTGTAGGAAATACCGGCAAGCCGCCACCCCGTGACAGAAGAATACCGTCTTTGTCATGGATGTCCTAATGAGTTCACATAAATAAGCAAGGGCTAAACCCTTTAGAGCTTTTTGAGTAATAAGATTTTAAAGTCCCGGGTTTAACTTCATTTAATGTCCCGAATAAATGTAAGGATGCATAAATGAGTAGTCATCCCGTTTAGAGCGCACTGTACTCAGGAGCATCATTTCTGCCTTTGTTTACACTGTCTGAAAATGCTTGGCATCTATCACAGCTGCTGGTGTGCATGATTAGGTGCTTGGCTCAAAACCTTCTGCTACCAGAGGCCGTTATGGTCTCAAGACGATGACAACTAAGCGTGCGAAAGATCCGAGCTGAGCCACGAGAGCTTTAGCAGATGACCCATGGTGTAGAGATGAGCTGTGGACCAGGCCTTTGAGGAAGCTGCTGTCAGGTGAAAGGGTGAAATGGCTTTTCGAGTCCTTTGTTGCGGTTACGGGATGCCGTCCTCAGACTTGACAGTTAGTGACGCTCCTGTCACTTCTTGCACTGCATCAAATGAAATCTGTAAAGCCTTCTTTAAAGCGCTTCAAGTGGCTTCTATCTAAATGACACATGAATCCCTGGTACATTTGACATGTGGTGCTTTAAATAAAATACCTCTTTCAATCGATTATTTTAGTGAGATTGGTGGACCATTTATAATTGATCTGCATGGCAGATGGGATTGTTCCAGGTGGACTTGTATAGATTACATTTTGTGCCCATTTATATAGGTAGATATTTACTGAAGTGACATAGCTTGTGTGCTACTGCCCCATCCAGGGCATACTAACTGAAACACTGCTATCTGGTACCCTTCCACAGCTCTGACTAATGACAATGGATGTATAGAGTATGTATGTGTACACTAAGGTTATGGACTCTTTTCAGTACTGGACAGCTGCAGGAATCCCGTGAAATATTTTAATTCACCTTAAACTCTAAATGAAATGGTCAGATTCTCAAATTTTGCATAATTGAAAATGATTAAATCAACACTGGTGTTAATGGGGTCTTTTTTAAAGAGTAGGTTGTCAATACTCTTGACAATTTTTCACTTGAAGTATTAAATATACATGTACCCTCAATATATGTCCTTTCTGTTTACATCCTCGTGTATGATGTCTCATTTCTTTTAGCCTAACTATGTACCTGGCCTCGTTTTGAAACGAACCTTTTTTAACACAAAGATATCTACAGCTGTAGTATTTTAGCTGAAAACAATTCTGAGTTTATTTGTTTTTAATGAAGTACAAACATTTCACAATCAATATTCTTGCTAAGCATATTTGGGGGTAATAAATGAAAATCTTATTAATAAAAAATACCCATATACATTCTGAAAGCAGCTCACAATGTTTTCCAGCTGAACTGTGTAATTCAAAGCTTCCTATCTGTAATGTGTTTTTGTTTTGAAATGTGACAGGTGATTTTGTCTTATTTGTATTGTCCGTGTTAGATGCCCATAGTGTCTGGTTAGCAGTTAAGTTTAACTCATCTGTCCTTGTGTTGATCATGCAACACATTTGTTGAATACAAACAGTATTTTGCAAATTCATTATAGGGAATTGCATTGTTATATGTGGGTAAATTGGTCAGGGGTTTTTTGGGGTGGGGCTGAGATGGATTAAAAGTCTTCCTGTTTAAAATACTGGGAAATAGGCTTCCTATTTACGTTTTCTCAGTTTAGTTCCAGTTTTGAAGACCAGATTAGCAATATAAACCCAGGGATAGGTGTATTTAATTGTTGTGATCTTTGTTTCCATTGTCTTCCCCCCCCCCCCCCCCCCCCCCCCCCCCCCCCCCCCCCTGCTGGCTGCCAGGCAGATGAAGCTCTCCGNCATTTTTTTCCCCCCCCCCCCCCCCCCTCTTAGAAAGACATTAAATTATTTTCTTTTATCCTCTCTTTATGCTCTGAAAGGTTGTTATGAAGTACTATTTTCTGCTCTGCAGAGAACTGTTAAATTTGTATTTTCACACTGTGCTGCTAGCAATTCATTAGTTGCCTGAGGCTGGAAAAACTTGTTGTCATCATGGCCATAATACTGGTCCTTTTTGGTTGGTTTCCTTTTTTTAAAAAACTGTCAAATGTTATAATTTGCAGTGCGGCAAAATGTGCCCCTTAGTACAGAATAAGCCGCGTACTGTATACTTTTTACTGTTTATTTGGTAGACAAATTATTTGGTTAAAATACAAAATGGGGCAAATTGGAAATTTTATGGATTTCAAGGAAGTAAATGTAAATGCAAATCAGAAATAATAGCACAGTATTGCCTGGATGCATCATCATCATCATCATTATATAGTTTTAGTAAAAAGTCATAGTACCCTTATAAAACTTTTATACAGTCCGACTGGGAGCAGAAACAACACAGAAAACTAAAGAATTTTTAATGGACAAATATAGTTTCAATATGCAAAAGCGATGCATCGTTAAATAAAACAAATATATGCAATACATTTTATTTACAATTTAAAATGTGCTTAACAGTCTGTAAAGACATTTATTAGGGCAGCAGTTAATTATTAATTCCTCCATTGCAGATATTTCTCCAAAACAACAATTTGACCCATTTTTACAGCTGGATATTTTACTGGAGCATTTGACTAATATGACCCTCTCAATGGTACAGCAGCAGAGCCCTCCTAGGTCTTAAACAGGTAACTTTCAGGTCCTTACCCACTATGCTGCTTACTGCCCAAGAGCGGGCCCCTCAAGTAAAAAGACTCCTAGTTTAAGTGCCGCGAGCCAAGGGTCTTATGTTGAAATCTTTTAAAATTGCTGTATAAATGTTAACTGTTATACTGATGTGTCTCCAGTTTAGGTTTTATCTAAAGATCAGCTGTACAGATGTTGGTTTTATAAGTCCTTGAGTAAAATGTCAATCTGTCACTTGAGGAGGGTAAAGGAAAACGTCCTCAGAAGGTGACATGAGTGATTTCCCGAGATCACCAGGAGTGCCTGTTCACTTGAAATTAACATTATTGCCTTTAGCAAGGTAATTAATAATTCAGATATGAGCATATGTCTAAATAACATGGGCTACAGCTGCTCATTCATGCAGTGCAAAGAGAAAATGGAAATGGAACACAGCAGTTGGTGAGTGTGTGTGTGTGTGTGTGTGTGTGTCTGTGTGTGTGTGTCTGCAAGTCCACACCTGAGTTCAGCACATAAGTTACAGATGCAGGCTGCACAGCTCAAGCGGGAGATGTTTACCTGCCAAGTATCACAACAAGGCAGCACCAGTGAGGGATGCTTCCTGAAGTACAATGGATTCTCATGTAGAATAACAATTTTGAAATGCAAAAAAAGTTATTTATTTATTTATTAATTTAACTTTACACTTATTTTTCTTCAATTATCAGTTTTCTAAATTTTTCCTCAAATGTTGTGGAACCAAGGTGAAGCTCTCTTCCGGCTCATAGGTGTCAGTATAACACAGTCAGAGAGAACAGGAGTGTATGAGTGGGTTATTCAACTCACTGTCACAGTGTTGACAGTTCACGTCCGGTGTTTCTGAGTGTCAGTTGTAAGGTGATGAACGTTGCGTGTGTTCATGAGATAGCAGACGGCATCGGAAAGGAATTAGTACATTTTCATTCATTTTAAGGATTCTTGTTTGTTTTAGTAAAGCTTGTATTCGTTAGAACTTTATCCAAGAATTTTGTTGATCAGTACGTAAATTGTGGGTGGATCTGTATTATGTAGCTTTTCTGCCTGAGCCTTAGCAGTAAAGATGATTTTGTTGTTGCGAACAAAACAATTTATGAATTTCGTGTCACAGAGAGGTGCTTTCCTATTTTGCGTATTGTCAGATCTGGCTGAAATGCGTTTCCGTGGCAAGGTTTCTCTCAGTGGTCAAGTTGGGCTTTATTGCTGGGTTCTCCTTCCACTGTTACAATTAATGATGGTATATTAATTCTCCTGTATGCATACTTTTGGTTTGATGTCAAAGAGAGCTTGGCAAATGACAGCACTTGATTTATTCAGCTGCTGTGCTCAAGCTGTTTTAAAGTGCAGGCAGTTATGTTTATGGAACGTTGATGAATGAAGATAAATTTGTCGTGTCATTAAATCTTGTGCTGTCCGCCATGTGAGGAGGGTCAGATGTGTGCAAGCCTTCATTGCCCGAGTGCTCGTGGTTTCAGCACGGCCTTTGTTAAATCCCAAGGCACCAGGGAAGGCATCTTGCACTCTGTGTGGCACATTCTAGTTAAACAATTAATGGTGGCGGCGCAAAGAAAGCCAAGGCACAAAATGGCCTTCCACGACTTTGAAAGGATTGCTTTGGATAAACCATCAAGGTCTGAGGACATACAGCATGTTTTTGTATTTGGTCATCTCGGGTCACGGGTTTATGGAGGTGCTGTGGCAAACGGAAGATTGGTCAGCTACTTTGTGCTTCCAAAGCACCAGATTAAAGGCCATGGGTCTTATGATCTGTTTATTGTTTAGCCTTATTTTTGGTACCTCAGCAGGAAGAGACAGAGGAAAGGTTGCACAACGGTAAGATGTGGAGCAGCTTAAAAATTTGCGTTCATTTATATCTGCTGTATTGAAAAATGGGAGGTTTGACAGATGGAGACATTGTTTTCTGTCCTGCTGCTGTCCACCCAGACCTAGAGGGGAGCTCTCCACAGCTACCATTCAGTCTTCTGTGCTGGTATACGATGTGGGTGGGTGTGTGTTTGCCCACACTATATGACAGAGTCCAAATGTGTCCTCACACACCCGGCTTTTATATTTTTTATGTTATTTATTTATATTTTTTCAAGTTCTTTATTTTGAATTTGTGGTCCCTTGCAGCGTTGCTGCATCTGTTGTTTTACGAGAAGGGCTGTTTAAGCCGCTCACCATCTGATGGTGGACCTGTCCAGTTGGGCCGAAGTGATGCAGGCACCACTTTAAGGCTAATGAGGCATCGAAGAGTAGTTGTATTTCACCACATCCTATATCTTGTAACTCGGAGGCTAACAGACACATTTCAGGATTTGGGGGTGAAATGACTTTGTAACTTGAAGGCTTGCAGTAAGAGGGTTTGAATGTTTTTGTAAGAGCGAAGGTTGACGATTTGCAGAGATCGGCAGGTAATTGGGCATGGTTAAGCATATGCTCCTCGGGGGAGGTGAGAAGAGAAGAATTCAGTCATCAGATGTTGAGGGAGCCAAACTTTGATTGATTGCCTTGGCGGAGGCTGCACCATCCCTAGGCAGGTGAGTGGCGTGGTGTCAGCATAATGGACGAGCGTTTTCACTGTCTTGGCCACGTTCCTGCCAAGCTACCCAGTGGGTTGGATTGCTGCCCATTTGACCAGAAAAGCTACTAATGATCAGCAATAGAGTGTTTCTTTATAAGGCCACATTTGAGAGGCATCCAGATGTTATGTTTGGTTACACCTAGTAAAGTTGTGTTGGATTATTACTCCTGCCTAATTTGTTCCATCCTCTCCCCCTTGCATCCCCATCAGCTCAAGGTGAGGCCTCCAGTCCATAACACATTGGCTTCTAAGCTCTAATTCTTCAAGCTCCATGCATTTCTGCTCCCATTTGCATTATTTACAATAAATTTACATTACTTAGCTGTGCTGTTTTCTTATGGGGCTGGGAGACCTTACCATTTAGTTTAACATTCCTGAAATCCATACATCTGGATTCTTAACACTTAAACTGCTGGGTGCTCAGGGCTGCGGTGGCAGGTTCCTTCCAGGAGTTTAAACCAAACCGCTAAACCTTCAGTCCTAGGATAGATGGCAACAAGTGACAACCTGTTGAGTGGGGGCTCGATGATACAGCCAACTTCTGACCGATGCATTTGTTCTATACTTTTGTGGTGGTCTTGTTTTGTAGACACAAAGCCGCTTGTGCCTTATTGCACTGTCTCTAATTGAGACAAAGAGTTATGAATAAGAACCTCTGTGAAGGCACCCTCTGCATTAGAAGTGCTGCTGCATGGAACCTCAAACAGATTTCAGTCACAAATTGTCAGGAGTCTTGGTCCTGGGTTAAAGCCCAACATCGTGCCACTGCACTGATTTGTCCCAGGCAGCAGAATAATAAGTGCTTCGTACTCCATCGTAATCCTTGCGCCTTTTAAAGTCTTCTCCCCATGCACATGCTTTATGCCCTCTTCATGAGCAGACCTTTCGGCATGCTTGCCATTGTTGCGTAGGGTTCAAATTCCCAAGTTGTGCATTTGCCTTCATGAATTTTAATCATTCGCTGTGCCGAAGCTGACCTTGTTTCAGCTACTTCGGTGTCAGGCGGCCTCGTGTAGAGTGTTGCATCGTGGGATATCACAGCCCGCCGCTGTCCTATTAGGTGGAAACAACTGCCGATGCTCACCTTCTTGCGCACACACACACACACACACACACACAAAAACATGCACATACAGTGCTGGCAAGAAATGAACACTTCTGTCTGTTTAAAAGTGTTGATGCAAAAGTTCTGTGTCGTTCTAGCGGATGGAACAGCTGCTGTGATTGACCTGTTCAGTGCAAGCGTGGCTCCCCTTGTGCAAGTTAAATCCACATGTCGGATACCAGTGGCATAACAGCTTTTCAGTTATGCGTGTGTCAGACAGAGAAGCATAAAGCATGAACTTCTGGAGTGCATTCCACAGTTGATTGTAGTTCTTTTTAATAACCACCGGATGGCAGAAAAAGTCTTAAAAATGAACAAAAATCTTAAATGAAGTGGAGACCGTGAGATGGGACATGGTTGGGACTGAAAAAGAAGAATCCTTCATCTATCAAAGAGACCATCTAATGTGATCACCGTCGCCATTATAGGTATTTTGTTAGGGAACGTTCAGTGTAGTCTGTGCTGTATGTCGTACTCTCTGTTTACATATTGTTCATGGGGAGGAGACAATTGCTCTGTTCAGTCCCATATTTATGCATATAAACTGCATTGAATTTTTTAATTAAATTTGCTACCAGGTCATTCTACTGAAGTTACTTTCTTTATTCTCCCACATCCAGGTCAGTGACAAAACACTTTGGTTCACTCACACAGCTCTGCAGTGAGGGTTTTGGACCCAGGAGATTTGACTCTGGCTCACTGTGCGCTTTATATGGCACCAATTGTGCCTTCATCTTGTTTTGGTCTGGAGCCCATGTGATGCCCATTTGAAACAGTTCTTGTTTTGTTTTTCTCCAGTAGTTTGGCAGGCTCTGAAGGCTGTGGCTTCAGCCTGACCCTTTCTTAGGAACTGTGAGCAGTGATTCAGGAATATCCTCGAAGACAGGTGTGCCTTTAAAAGAGCTGCTCTGACTTGCTTTGGTGAACTGTGCTCTGACCTTGATGCACACGCACGAAGATGAAAGTCAAGGGCAAAGTGATGTGCCTGTCTTTTTCCGTATTTTGCCCAACTCTTGCCGGAATGCTGTGGCCGCGACAGTCAAGACTATAGCCTTTTCTTGTAAGATGAGTTTGCTGTTCCCTCATGTCCACACTGTTTTGGCCCCGTTTTTGTGTTGAAAGCCCACTGGAGTAGCTGGTTTTAACCAAGCATTTTTTGTTTCAAAGAGGGCAAACATTTTTCTAATGTCTGTTTAGCCCTTGTTTGTGAGAGTGCGCTCCCTTATTAGAAGCTGTTTAGAAGTCACATTCTGTAAAAGGTTCTAGTGTTATACAAAAGTGCAAGCTTTCTTTTGTGTTTGACCCCTTTTTCTGAATCTCTGTTTGCCTTTCGGTCCTAAGGATGTCCTGAACAACCTGGGCTCCTCTGAGCTGGACGAGGATGACCTGATGTTGGATTTGGACCTGTCTGATGATCAGCGCCAGCACCGTGGTAAGACCAGCATCTTTTACCACGCAGGAACCGTGTTGAAATCAAGGCTGCCTGTGGATGTTTCAGAGCAGGACAGAAATGACAGCGTTTTAAAAATTAGTTATCACGGAGAAATGGGGTCAAGCTGTTATGGGAGTCAGTTACAGAAGAACAAAGGACAAACTGATGCTTTAAGGTCTGTTAGGGGTTTTATCAAGGAGCATCAGGCTCACTGATATAAAGTGAGCAGGGTTTTACATAATAAATGATAATGCAAAACAGTGACTTTTGGAGTTAATTTCCTGAACTTCCTGACAATGTTTGTTTTTCATAACATAGGGACATTGCAAAAAAGAGCAGTGCATTTAAACCTCCAGGCTACTCTTTACAAGGTTTGTCCCAATTCCAACTGGCATGTGGCATGTGCTGACAAGGTAATGGTGACTCAACACGTGGTGGCTGAGCCGGTCAGTGGGCATAGTGTTGAATAAGCTATAAATACATTTTTGAAATTGTCCCACCTTTTTTTCCAAACACCATTAACCTGTGCAAATTAAACAAAGTAAATCAAAATAAATGTTTGTGAAGTCGATGCATGACCCCTACAGAAAACAAAACAAAAATATTTTTAAAACAGCCTAATTTCATCTTGTCCTGTTATATATCTCCTCAGTGTTTGATAGACTTGAATATTTTATATGTGGCCTCTTCTTCTATCACTTACTAGCTCACTTTATCTTGAATTTAGTGTTGGCACATATTAAAGAAATATGATGTGCTTATTACCTATTGTTTAAATGCTTGTTATATAATCTTACACACATTACATTGTGTTGGAATTTTCCTACTTTTTAAAAAGAGAACTTAAGAGTCCCAAAGTTCTTCTTTAATAGGTACCTGATGTGCCCTGTTTCATCCATGCTAAGAAGGCTGTTAAAGCCTCCACCCCCCACCTTCTAAACTGCAGTAATTGGAAATTATGACTACCCAGTTCCACACACTCCGGCTCAGGGCGGTTAACAGCCAAGCACGAGATGGAGGCAGATGCGTCTCGTTCACATCAAACAATATTCCTGCTGATGCCGTCAGAAATGTGATTTTTCCTTGCATCGGAAACGGCAAACAGTAATTTGTGTTTTGCAGTCTAATGAACCCTATGAATATTTGATATGTGAGCCCCGGGCAGCCAGGTGAGAAGACTACAGGCAGAGGGGAGGAGCGTGCACCGCCGTCTCCTTCAGGCCATTTAGTCTTGGTTTAATTTAAAAGTGATACGTACGTGCGTTTAGCATGTAAGTCGCACCGTCTAATTGGAACGAGGAGGAAGGGCCATTTGCTCCAGGCTCTCGGTCATCCGTTGACCCGATTAGCTAATGATTATTATTCATTGGCTATGGGCGGTGAGCTGGTGGAGAATGCCAATTGCTGTAACCACCATCATCCACCCTCCGCCAACTAGTTTGAAACTAGCCTCTGGTTGTCAGACGTCATTGTTCTATGTGAGCAGCGCACCGAGTGTGTGGTTTGTAGAAGAGAGCGCCCCCTTGTGAGCAGTGCCAGCTGCTCACTTTGGCTGTGTGGAATCACTTGTCCATCTGTTTAGCCAACCATTTGAGTACAAAATGTCAGAGTTACCCTTTCATTTTGACAGTTTTCTTCTCGCAGAATCTGTACAGGTCTTTTCTTCTCCCACATCTCCTCTTTCTGACAATACAGGTGAATACACTGGTTACAAGATCTTTCCTGTCTGGTATCCTAGCGACACTTCTGTGTTGTATAAATTTTAAAGGCAAATGCAGTTGTGCTGGAAGAAAAAGCCCCCCCCCCCCCCCC